>CAIGRP010077473.1:0-28635 GCA_903798385.1 Fraxinus cuspidata
ATCTAGAGCAAGAATTTGTCCCTGATCCTACATTGTCAATTGCAACAGAAGAAATATAGACATATTCTTCCTTCAAGATAAAATTTTTAACCTTATCTCCCCCGCAAACTCTACATCCTCAATGAATCGAATTACATTTTGAAAATTGACATAATAGTGGGATCTTTTAAAAAAAATTGTAACCCCTTAACAATTGCTTTATTGGTACTTTGTTGAGAATTCAAACTGCAGTCTTTAGTGCTTCTACCTAAAGAGATTCTTATGTACCATGGGACGATTCCACTTTCATCTAGGAATTTAGCAAAAGGCTCTGGACATTGTTCTCCCGATCCGTCATATTTATCATAGTATTCACCACTATAGTAAAATCTAACTTATTAAATTATTTTACAGAGTTGTTTTTCAACATCTGCCTTGTATGCCTTGAACATGTACAGTATTTGGGATTTCTCATAGATGAGATATATGTAGTTACAGTGAGAAAAATTCATCTATGAACATAATAAATTATTGTTGACCATTCCATGAAGTCAATTGAATGGGCCACAGATATCCACATGAATTAGTTTTAAGACGTTCGAAGTCCTATTGGCACCTAATCTCCTTTTGTTTGTTTATTTTTCCTTAATGTAATTAACATAAACACTTAAGTCTGAAAAATTAAGTGAATCAAGAATTCCTTCTAACACTAGATTTTTCATTATCTTTGGAGGGATGTTACATAACCGCTTGTGCCATAACGAAGCAAAATTTTCATTGGTTAATTCATGTTTAATACTATGTAAATTCACATGCAATGTTTCTTTATAAGAGACAATCATATTAAACAGATATAGGTTATCGTAACCAAATAAAGAACTGGTATCCACAATATTTGAACTAAGAAAAAGATTAAACTGACTATTTCCATTGAACAAGAGTAACCAAATTTGTCTAATGTAGAAATAGAAACCAAATTTTGTCTAAAAAAGGTACCACAAATATCTCTTTCATATTCAAATCATAATCAGTCTTTAATAATAACCTAAAAGTTCATATAGCCTCAAGCTTAACTGATTTGTCATTGCACCCACATAGATGAATATTTCAATATCATTTGGATTTTAGCTTTTCAGACAACCTCGCATAGACACACTTATGTGAGTGGTGGCACCAGAATTTTATCCACTGAGTGTATCTAAGTATTGAAACTAAATTAACCTCAAAAGAAACAAAAGTGAGAAGAGTATTTTTCTTTATATTCCAAACGTGGTATTTAGTTCAGCCAGATTTATCCATTTCAGGTTTTCCTTGTTTATTTTAAATCGAATCGGATGCAGCTTTCTAATTATTTATAACTTGTCCTTAGACGTACTTGCCAAGTGAGTAATATCGGCTTTATCTTTCTCTAGCCTTTATTTTTCTTACACACAATAAGGAATGAGCTAATTTAAAGTACACTTTTCCTTTTAACAGTTGTAAATGACATTAAATTATCCGAATTGTGCAAGAATAAAAATCAAAACTAAATGCATGAGCAAGTCATCAGACATCTCAACCTTTAATACTTTTAGTTTTGAAGTAAGATGAGACATCTCCATTATGTATCTCTTATGCTTTATTTACCCTTATACTTTAGTGCAACTAAGCTTGCTAAAAGCTTGCTAGTTCTGGCCTTATTGTCTTTTGCAAATCATTTTTTTTTTCAATTTCATAAAGAAACTCCTTGACAGTAGTTACATTAGCGCCCTTAAATTTTATTGGAATTTAATTGATTAGTTGGTAAATATTATAGAAGTAGATGGATTAATCTAATAGAAAACTTAAACCTAATTAACATGTCCACGTGGGAATCCATATTGGACAATCAATAATTTCAAATAATGGTTAACCTCATCACAAGAGACCAAGCACACATTGATATTTAGTCTTTGGATATGAATATCAACTTGTGAGTGATACTCTTGGTGTAGTCATCAAATATTGACAATAAATTCGGTCAAACATCAAGTTTATTTTTTGATTGACTCAATGTTCATATAAAGTAAAACCTTAGAATTGTCACATATTTGTCACCACGGGTGTAAATAATTCGGCCAAATATGAACATTTCTTTGGGCCGATCAATACTCGTATGAGTTACGTACACACAACCTTCCTAATATTTCAAATAAATTAATTTAGACAAAAGATGTTACTTTGGTAATATGTTGTTTCAATTAATCTATTTTGAAAAATTAGTAATTCGAAATAAATTATAGTTCTAGGATTTGAAATTTGATTGCCTCCTTAGTCATTTAATTTTTAATTTAATTTTTTTTTTCTGTTTTCATAACACAAAAAATAAATAAAATAAAAATAGCAATTTAGTGCCGCAGCGCCCGAGAGTGAGCGCTGCTACGCCGAACAACAATTGCGACAATCATCGCAACTATAAATCTTGTTTTCATTCCCATTAAAAAAAATTTCTCCACACCGGCCAAATCCACTAAATTCAATGATGGATTTAATGTCAATTAATAAGAATTTGGAAAAGGTGGCCACACATTCGATCAATCAACGTGTCACAAGGAAACTTATAATAATTAATTCAAACAAATATTTTTTTATTCATTCAATTACATTGCCATATAGATACACATAGTGCCAAAAGCTTAATTCAACAACCAATTTTAGTTAAAACTTTCCAAAAATCCAAAATTTAAAATTTAGGGATAAAATTCACATTCCAAAAATTAAAAAATCCAAAGCATGAATTTTAACCCTAAAATTCTTTCTTTAATCTCAATGGTTTAACATGGAGTTGGATGTGATGCCACTTGTTAAAACTTTATGAAACTTTAAACTATATAAGACTAGAAAACCTAATTGTTTAATTGCCAAAATTCTCCATGTCAAATTATTAAGAAAATTAATAATGCGAAACATACATTAATTCTTTGAAAATAATTTCTTATTACTGAATCTTAATTCCGAACCTTGAATTTTGATTGTTGGCTCTTTTGGTTCTTGTTCTTGATTTTTGCTTCTTGCTCCATAATCTTGATTGTTTTGTTCTTTAATTTAATTTCTCAAATCCTTTTTCTTGATTTTTGATTTTAATTCTTGATTGTGAGTTTTTTTATTTTCCTCTTCAATACACATTCTCTATTAGTGTTGATGTGATGACACAAAGAATGAGAGGTTGCATATGAATTGGGGACCATAACCCTATATATAGTTTTCATATATATATTTGGCACATCGTCAAATACAACCCTAATGGATTCAGTCTCTACACATATAATCTGACCCACACTTTATTTAGATTCCCTAAGTTCAATAATTTAATTCTTTATTAAATCACTTTAATTGAGCTCAACTGTAAGGTAACTTTATATACAATTAATTGCATATGTAGGCACACAATGACAAATTAATAAACCTAACAGTATATACATTAATGATAATTTCCCATGAAACACTACATATTGCATATCATTTGATGCAGCCTCCTGTGTGTACGAGTAGAACCAACAAAAACTCCAGTGTTAGCGCTTCGCCTATATCTTGATCTTCTATCAGTATCATCTACTGTCAATCAATTCGTTTCATCATTGATATAAACGACTAGCCAATCTTGAGTTATGGGTCCATACTTGATTAGTGCAATTTTTACACTTTTTGATTGTGAAAAGTTTGAAATTGACCATAAAATTGAAATTCATTCCATCACAATTAATGATTTGGCTTGATACTAGCTTTGTCAGTTACAAGTTATTAAAATAGAATATTTGAATAGAAGTATTTTCAGCGTTATTTATCCATTTTATAGTAATATTAGATTAGATACCATTCATTAGTATAGCATGTCAAAAATCGTCATCTATTAATTCTCAATCTTGAGGATTGAAGATGATCACGAACCAAATCTCCAGCACTTAAAACAAAGGCATCGATGTGTGTCATCATCGCCTCTCCCATACTCAAATTAGGGAAAAGAGGAAACATAAGGGTAAGATTATAAATTGAATGTAAAAACATAGCTTGAACAATGAATTATGACCTGTATTTATGGAGGTAAGTAGCACACTATTTATAGGATTAGGATACTTGAAGCATTATCTATTTAAGAGATGTAAAAGACTTGAATATTTCAATATGAGGAGTTGTAAGCTAGTTAGGATTCAATCTTATTGGAGTTGGATAAGTGCGAAGGTGGAAGTAGGGTCCTACTAGGGTAAGTCTTTTGAAATAGAGAAAGGGTTAACGGTAAAAACCCGAAATAACGTGGAATCATCACGTACGACATTTAAGCCCAACAAAGGAACTCGAGGACACCTTGAACAAACTCTCAAGATGACTGAAAATAACCTTGGGCATTGTTGTCCGGGGTTGATAAATAAAAAAAAATGACCATATTATTGGCCCATATTCATCCATGTTCTGAACTTGAAGATGTTGCTTAGAATGCTCGTGGCTTGAAGATGAGATACAGATTGCTCAAGTTGAGTGTTGACAGTTTTAGGTAGAGTGAAGGAAGTGTTGATAGGCCCCCGAGCACATAGATCTAGGAAAGAAAGCTTCGGGCTTATAAGATCGATCCTTTCACTTGATTATTTTTAAGATTAATTTTTGCTTGAAAGTATGAAATATTTGTAAGGATGCTTGCACAAGACAAGGCAATGAGGTGCTTGTTCGTGGGCAAGGCTTTAAGTGCTTGCTCGTGGTAAGGCATTGAGTTGCTTGTTCGTAGGCAAGGCTTTGAGTGCATGCTCGTGGGTAAAGCTTTAAGGTGCTTGCTCGTGGACAAGGCTTTGAGATGCTCGAACGGGGCAAGCCTTCAAGTGCTCGCTTAGAGGTAAGGCTTCGAGTGTTCGCTCGTGGGCAAGTCTTTGAGGTGCTTGCTTGTGGGCAAGATTTTGGGGGTTGCTCGTGGGCAAAGCTTTGAGGGGTTTGATCATGGGCAAGGCTTTGAGTGTGTTCGTGGGTCAGGCTTTGAGTTGCTTGCACGAGGCAAAGATTGAGGTACTTGCTCATGGGCAAGGCTTCGAGTGCTTGCTCAAGGGCAAGGCTTTGAGTGCTTGCTCGTGGACAAGACTTTGAGTATTTGCTCGTGGACAAGGCTTTGAGGTACTTGCACGGGGTAAGACTTTGAGTGCTAGCTCGTAGGCAAGGCTTTGGGTGCTTGCTCGGTGCTTGCATGGGACAATGCTTTAAGTACTTACTCGTGGGCAAGGCATTAAGATACTTGCACGGGACAAGTCTTCGAGTGCTTGCTTGTGGGCAAGGTTTTGGGTGCTTGCCGGGTAAGGCTTTGGGTGCTTGCTAGTGAGCAATGCTTCGAGGTGCTTGTACAGGCAAGGATTTGAGAACTTGTACGGGGTAAAGCTTCGAGTGCTTACATGTGGGCAAGGCTTTAGGTGCTTGCTCATGGGCAATGCTTTAGCTTTTGATAATAAGAAATATATGAGTTGGGGCTCACCTTTGATAATGAGAAAAAACGAGTTAAGGCTCGCCTTTAATAATAAGAAAACTGCAAGTTAGGGTTCGCATTCGATAATAAGAAAATCAGGACCCAATGCTCGCTTTCAATAACAAGAAAATTATGAGCTAGGGCTCGCCTTCAATAATATGAAAACCATGAGCTAAGGCTTGCCTTTGATAATAAGAAAACCACGAGTTAGAGCTCGCTTTCGATAATATGAAAACCATGAGCTAAGTCCCACATTTGATAATAAGAAAACCATGAGCTAAAGCTCACCTTTGATAATTAGAAAAACATGAACTAAAGCTCGCCTTAAACAATTAGGATGATCAATGGAGCCTTTGAACTACAAAATATAGCTTAAGCATTTTATCAACACTTTGTGTGCAATTGTAAAAACAATTCGTTTGAAATATCCAAGATTTGTAGCCCATCCATGACACCATCAAGAATTATAGCAACACATTTCACACATCTTTCACTTTTTATCATAGCAGACAACTGAATGAATCTACTATAACATGAATAAAAAGAATTCGACAGCCTCTAAAATTTTACTTGACATTAGCTTCCATAATATTGAAACCCCAACAGGATTTAGTAATTAAAAGTACAATTGAAGCCAAATTAGCTTTCATAATAATTGATAAAGAAGGTACTGGCTTTTGATCACTTCTCGACTTACGATCATCAAATAAATTCACAGTGCAAGCTATTTAAAGCTATTATGCCTCCATTCTGAGGCTCCATGAGAAGTTTCCACGTGGACAGCCACATGAAACACAGATCCACGTGGCAAAAAGTCATATGAAGACTCATGAGGTCGAGACACAAAGAGGACAACGAACTGATACCCTTACTCCATGGACGAAGTACTTGTTGGAGCGAACCTTGAGCCGAGGCGTTTTGCTAAGGCGCTGATGATGAAGTAGAAGGAGGCCGAGGTCTCCACTTAGAGAACCACCTCCAAGGATCTATCTGAGGCTCCCAAACTCGCCAAGAAGCCCATGAAGCCGACGTTGTCTCTTATAATAGATTTGAGAATCTCTTAGAAATGATTGATATAACACTTGTAATAAAATTTGTCAGTATTATAGCCTATTGTATAGTACGGTTAACCTTTTATAAATGCATTAATTGTACGAATAGACAGTGGTGTGAAGCCTTAGTTAGAAGGATGAGGCCACGTGGTTTTGATCCAACGGTCACCACGTCGGCTAATGCAGTATAAATATGGTATTTTTGTAACATTAGAAGAGGTTGGAGAACTGATAACAAAATCAACCATCATATACTCAAAGTACTCCCGAATGAAATATATTAACATTGCATTTATCCTTCCATATATTCTTGTCTTGTTATTACATAGATCAGTTTTATTCCTTTCCGGCGATCATCGATAGCGCGATTGCTCTTGTTCTACCCGCCGGAGCTCTTGCACCACAAAGTACCTCCCACGTCCATTTCGTCATTATTACCGCTATTATTCAGATAGAAACGCGCCGTAATGTGCTTGACTGGGCGTGAGTGGGCCCAACATCTGTTGATTCATTTTTTAGGGTTAACAGATTGACGTCGTCTATGGGAAGCGAAACAGTTAACCACAAAAATGCGTGGAGAAAACACTAGGCAATAGTGGAAAGTTTGGTTGAAAGAGTTCTAACCCTTGAAAAGGAAGTATCCTTGAAAAATTGGCAGTTAGAAATCTAAAAGTCCTCTGAAGAAAAAGAAACTCTAGCATTTATTTTTTTGAGAAAAATGAGTTCAAATGATGAAAATGTACCTAGAAGGACAAGGGAATACCCTGAAGAAGGGGAACCCTCAAAAGTCGTTCCAATCGTACGCCCACAACCTCTAACACGAAGACGATGAGGATCAAGAGGTGGGGGAAGGGTTGCAACTAGGCTTACTAGAGAAATGGCAACAATGGTGGCCAATATGAGAAACATAACCCAACAAAACCTAGTTATACAATGTTGATGAACATGTAAGGGCAAGGAGGATTTCATGTCCCCCCCATATGCAACCCCTGACAACGCATTCTTAGACCCTCAAGGATATAGCCAAGATGAGGAAGAAGTCCAAAACCAAATGGCAAGAGACCATCGTAACAGGATGGAGGCTTCACTTGTGAGAGAATTCGAGGTGGACACATCAACTAACGGTGCTTCAGAAAGGCCATACGAAGCACCATTCAATTTTTCTTCGAATTACGAGCCAGATTATAGACCTCCAAGGTCGGTCAATGTATTTGATAGGATAGGGCTAGGATTGCCTAGAAATAGGCAAGATTACCCGCCCCAAGCTCCTAGAAATATGCAGGCTCATCCTCCCCCTCCAATGCCTAGGGATAGGCAACAAGGGACTCACCAACACGAAGGACAGCAATTCACTCTTCTGGAAGAGCCTGAGGTCTACTCGGCTCAGACTAGAAATGAAGCAGGACCTTCTCAGCCACATCTTCAAACCCACCAAGGGGAGGATGAGGACTCAGACGAACCTCGAAGATCTTAGGACCTTGATGATGACAATGATCATTCACCTTTCTCAGAGACCATAAATAATGCTCCTATGCTGAACTACTTTACTCTCCCTAAAATTCCCAAATATGATGGGAAATGAGACCCAACGAAGCACATCAATAGTTTCAAAACTCATATGAATCTGAAGGGGGCCACACCAGCTATGAAATACAGAACCTTTCACCTAACCTTGAGTTGAGGGTCATAAATTTGGTATACTAGGCTGCCGGAAGGAAGCATCCGAAGCTGGCCTAACCTTAAGAAATCATTCTTGAAACGCTTTGCGACTAGCAAAGAAGGAGAAAGATCCATTTAGCGATTGTAAAATATACGACAACAGCAGGGCGAATCATTAAAAAATTTCTTATCCCGCTTCACCGATGAGATGACTTATTGTGTACAAGTCACGGATAGAGAAGCACTCACTACTTTGCGAGGAGGATTAGTTATGAACTCCCTCTTTTGGAGGGATGTGCAGAACAAATATCCTATCACCTATGACAACCTTTTGGAAATGATAAGGCGTGAAATCCTCAATGAAGAATTAAGATATCATAGGAATAGGGACAACCAGGGCCTACCACTTCCTCGAATGCAAAGGAAAACAGGCCCCACTTTCCATTTGATGGATAATCAGGCACCACTAAATCATGGACAAGAGCTTGCCGCAGCAATGCTCAATGCCGTACCAACCTTAGCTTATGAGGAGGTCAACCCTGGTGCTGAAATGCAACAACGTCACCCTTACCCGAGGCACTCTCCTAGAGGGTGAGGCAGCGGGAAAAGTGCTGAAACTAGAAACAGGGACGAAGCTTCAAACTATTGTATGTACTACCAATCCCATGGCCATCGAACGAAGAACTGTTGGGATGTCACAAGACACTCTCAGAGTTAGAATCAAGGGAGTGGAAGACGTCTTCAAAGAAATGCTCCCTATATGCCAAATCAACAATTCAGGACTAACGAACAGCGTCGGCCAAATCGCAGTGACCCTCCGATAAGGAGGGAAAACGACACTGAAAGGCCTAGAGAGGGTCAAAGGCAAAGATGGAGTCATCCACCTAACAATGAGAAGGAGCCCATCAGAGAAATTGATACAATCATAGGAGGCCTACATGCTAGGGAGAATCCAAAAATTCACAAAAGAACTATGCAAGAGAAGCAAGTGACCCTCCCATGACAAGCTACAAAGTTAATAACTCCTCAACCAGGAAAAAAATTCCACCAATTACATTCACCCAGGAGGATACGATGGGTGTGCATTATCCACATTGTGATACCCTGGTGGCAAGGGTCATCATGGCCTGCAACGGCCTCAAAAGAATATTAGTGGATAATGGGAGTTTGGCAACATTATTTTCGGAACCACCTTCGATAAAATGATAGTTGACCATGAACTAACTCCAATGAGTTTCCCTTTATACGGGTTTACAGGAGATAGCATCATCCCAAAATGCAAAATTACTTTAGCAATAGAGATGGGAACCGAACCTCTGGTTGCTCATCATTTCATGGAGTTCCTGGTAGTTGATAATTGATCCGCCTACCATGGAGTACTTGGGAGACCCACTCTGAAGAAGTTATGGGCAATCAACTCCATTTATCACTTATGTATGAAGTTCCCTACTGAAAATGGTATTGCTATAGTCCGAGGTGACCTACGAGGAGCTGGAGAATGCTATTATGATCGACTGTTAATACCATTATTACCGATGCTATTATGACTGACTCTCCTGAACAAGGGAAAGATGTCGCCATGGTCAAGGCCCCTGAAGAAGGGACTTCAGGTAAAGAAGCAGAGAGCCTAGAGGAATTAGACCCCCGCATTATTGACTATGAGCCTCAAACAGCACCTATGGAAGAACTAGAGACCTTCCCAGTAGACCCTATGGATCCCTCAAAATGCCTGCAGTTAGGAAGTAACTTATCACTAGAAAGGAATGAGGAGTTGAAAAATTTCTTACTTAAAAACCTTGATGTCTTTGCTTGGAAGCACGGTGACATGGTAGGCATCTACCCCAATGTTAGTTTCCACCACTTAAACATAGACTCAAGAGCCATGACACATAGGAAAAAAGAGAGAGCCATCAACCCAGACAGATATGAGGCCATAAAAGACGAGGTTAGAAAGTTTAATGATAATGGGTTTAAGGGAATATGTCTACCCGAAGTGGGTCTCCAACCCAGTTTTGATAAAAAGCCTAATGGAAAGTGGAGGGTCTGCATAGACTTTTCAAATCTAAACCAAGCTTGCCCCAAGGACAGCTTCCCAGAATAGATCACCTGGTGGATTCTATTGCTGGGCATGAGCTACTTAGTTTCATAGATGCCTACTCGGGATACAACCAAATTCCCATGTTCCCAGCGGATGAAGAGCATACCTCCTTTATCACAGATAAATGACTCTGTTGTTACAAAGCTATGCCTTTCTGGTTGAAAAACGCTGGAGCAACCTACCAAAGACTTGTTAACAAGATATTTTCCAATCTTATTGGAAGAACTATGAAAGTTTACGTAGATAACATGTTGGTAAAAAGTTTGAAAGTGAGCGATCATGTTGTCCACTTGGATGAAACCTTCCAAATTCTGCGAAAATATCGGATGAAACTCAATTCCTTGAAATATGCCTTTGGAGTATCATCGGGAAAGTTCTTAGGTTACATAGTTAACCAAAGAGACATCAAAGCAAACCTAAAAAAGTTAAGGCTTTGATTGAAATGAGGTTGCCCCAAAAACCAAAAGAGGTGCATAGCCTCACTGGACGAATGGTAGCCTTAAACCGATTCATTTCCAAAGCAACAGACAAATGCTTACCATTTTTCAAAATTCTCAAAGGAGGAAAAAAGTTCTAATGGACAGAGGAACGTGAAATGGCCTTGCAAGAGCTGAAGAAACACATAGATCAGGTGCCTCTTCTTTCCAAACCAAAGGTTCATGAAGTACTGCACCTGTACAAGGCAGTAACTGTTGAGGCACTCAGCTCGATTCTAATAAGAGAAGAGAATGACCATCAGCTACCAATTTATTATGTTAGTAAAGCACTCCTAGCAGCGGAGACGAGGTATCCAAACTTGAAAAATTGGCATTATCCTTGATAACGGCATCCAGAAAGTTGAGGCCATATTTCCAAGCTCACAGCATTCATGTGTTGACAAATTACCCCCTCAACCAAGTGCTTCAGAAGCCAGACGCTTCAGGGAGGTTACTTAAATGGGTTGTGGAACTTAGTGAGTTCGACATCACTTTTAAACCCAGGGCAGCTATCAAAGGGCAAACCCTAGCAGATTTTGTTGCTGAGTTTACCCCTGTTCCAAAGGGAGAAGAGGAGATGGAACCCAACCCCCAAACATATAAACTCTCAGTTGATGGATCCTCTGGAGACTCAGGGTCGGGGGCCGGGATTGTCCTGATCAGCCCAGAGGGACACAAACTTTCTTGTGATGTAAGGCTAGACATCAAGGCCACAAACAATGCAACAGAATACGAAGCCCTTCTAGCTGGCCTAAGGTTTGCAAGAGAAATGCATGTAAAGAGGCTCGTTGTCAATAGGGACTCACAGCTGGTAGTTAGTCAGGTCCATGGGAATTTTTCAGCCAGAGACAAATCCATGGCATCATACTTGAAGTTGGTGATGAGCTTTATCCCTTCTTTTGAGAAGTTTGAACTAATACAGGTCCCACATTCCAGAAATGCTCATGTCGATGCACTGGCAAAGTTAGCAAGCAAAGACTCCAAACTACACGCTTGGGTACATCTTGAGCATCTCTCTAGACCCTCGATTGATGCAAGTGGGATGATGATACAGGTTGAGGATATCCCACTTTGAATGAAGCATATCATATCTTACCTCAAGGATCAGACTCTTTCCTTGGAAAGAAGATGCTCAAAAACTCAGAAGAAGGGCCACGCACTTCATCTTCCAAGATGAGGTACTATATAAACGTGAGTTTTCATTGCCCTTACTACGATGCATCGGAGGAGAGCAAACGGACTGTGTGCTCAGGGAAATCCGTGAGGGATTTTATGGCAATCATTCGTGAGGTTGGTCCCTGGCTCAAAAAGCGCTTAAACAAGGATACTATTGGCCCACCTTGAAAATGATGCGCAACAATTCGCTTGGAGATTAGACAAGTGCCAACGTTTTGCCACTAAACAAAGGCAAACTTTACAAGAGTTAAGTGTAGTGTCTAGCCCATGGTCGTTTGCAAAATTGGGAATCGATCTAATCGGCCCCCTCGCCAAATGGAGAGGAAATGCTAGCTTCGCAATTGTCGCCAAGATAACAGAGGCTAACACTTCCAAGTTCCTATGGAAGAACATCATTTGTAGGTTCGGGATTCCTCATTCAATCATATCGGATAATGGCAGACAATTCGATAATAAGAAGGTCAGAAACATGTGTGACGATTTGGGAATCAGGAAACACTTTTCCTCTCCTAATCACCCTAAGCCAATGGGCAGGTTAACGCTGTCAAGAAAACTATTAAATATACAATGAAAAGGAAATTGGATATTTCTAAAGGAGCTTGGGTCGATGAACTACCTTAAGTGCTTTGGGCTATTAGAACCACGATTAGAACCGCAACAGTTCTCTATGGCTTACGGAGCAGAGGCAATGAGCCCTGTAGAAGGAGGCCTGTCGTCTCCTCGACGAGTGCATTTTAATGAAATAGCTTATGACGAAATGAGAAGATGTAAGCTTGACCTCCCAGAGGAGAAGAGAGACAGTTCGCAAGAAATGTTGGTTTTATATCAAAGAAAAATGACCAGATACTATAACTCAAGGGTGAAGAAGAGGTCATTTCGTGTAAATGAGTTAGTACTTCGAAGAGTGTTCTTGTCCTCTAAAGAGCATGGCTACCCTAGGCCAAATTGAGAAGGTCATTATCGCATATGTGAAGAAGTTCGACCTGGGACTTATAAAATAAGAAACATGGATGGAAGGGCACAGCCTCACTCATGGAATGTAGAACACTTGCGCAAATGTTATCAATGATGAAAAGCACCTTATGTATATGATCAAAAGTTCAATGAAAGTAGTTTTCTTCGAAGCATACCTCTTCACAAATAATTTATCTAAAAAAGAGTATGGATAGTTCGATGAGGCATTGAACCCAAAAGGGACAACCTTGGAACCCAATTCTAACGCTATTAGTGAAAGGTTACATGCTAAGGTATGAAGTTTAAAGCCTTGCGTATGTTTTGTTATATAATTATCCAAGTTTTGACAAAAGATGAGGAAGCTCCAGTTAAGATTGTTATCAAAATCTGAAGTGATTGAGTCCTAAACTTCGTTAAGAAATAAGTCCTGCTAACACTTGTAAAAAATGTTACAAGTCTTGTAATTGATGAGGCCTATGTTTTATAAGTTAGACTTGTCAATATCTAATGTTGTTGATGTTAGGAAATTGTTATGCGTATGATGTTGTTATTAAGTTGATGTTAGCATGAAAGTACAAGTTGATTCAGATCATAAAGGATACGCCGAAGTATGAAGCAAAAGTAGTACTAAGTAAACGAACACAAGTATTAAATAAAAGGTTGTCCATTGATAAAGAAAATTACATCAGGTAGGCCGAAGCCATTACACTTGTACATTTGCAAAAAGTAAAAAGCTATGTCCTAAGGGGGTGGGGGTTGAGGAGCTATGAAAGGTACAATAACGTTAGGAGCCACCTCATCAGTAGCATCTCCATCTAGTTCGATTACCTGGGCCCCTTCAACTGAAGTTTGAGGTTCTGGCTCCTTATCGTCTCCCTGCCCTAAGTTCAGAGGTGTTGACGTCTCTATGATGCACCTCCAACCATTTAATGACCTTAGTGTAAGCATAGCTTTTCCAATACGCCCTAAAGAGTTGATAAGCTTCGGTCAAATGAAAGTTGGCCATGAAGGATTTTTCAGAATCACTGCTGGAGCGTTCATCATCACTTCGGACCACCTCCACAGTAAGGCCAGCCACCTGGGAGGTTAACTCCCCCACTTGCCCCTTCAAGGCGGCATTCTCCTTGTTAGCCTTCTCAAGGGCCTCGGCTGTTAAACGCTGATAAGCGTCAGAAGTCTCCACTCACTTCGTAAGAGAGGCCACCTCGCTCTGAGATAAGTGAACCTCCTTTTTTAGCTTTTCAATCTCCTCCATGGCCGAAGCGAGCTTCACACACTCCTATTTTTCCTTTTGGGCCAACATCTCAGCCTCAGCCCTAGCCTTACCGGCAGCTTCCCCCGCTTGAGAGGCTTTGCTTGCAAACTCTCTATTTTTTCTTTGGAGGGTTTTGAAAAGGGCCTCCACTTCCACAATAATCCTAAAGGGCCTTGGCGATTGGGCCACCATTGTAGCGACGACGACCACCGCGTCGCATGTTTCAACGAAGTTCTGCCACTTGTCGGTCCAAAATCGATGAAATGTCATCGTGGCTGTTTGAACCTCTGGAGGCAGAAGAGCGGCACTTTGAAACGTGGGAGAGGGATGTCATTAGCACTACCCACCCCGGTGGTGGACATCCGAAACTTCTTTTTGGGCTCCTCGACAACCACATTTTTCCCCTTGTCAGCTAAGGGAGGGCGTCCTTCCTCCTGAGAGACAGCCTCCTTGCTGACCCTCTCAATTTAGTCCCTCACCTGCGAACCTCCAACAGATGAGGGCTTCATGCCTTTACGGCCGGCGGTGGATGTGGCAGGCAAAATGGTAGCCATGTTGGCGGTGAGAGGCCTCCTCTTATCAAAGTTCTTTGCATAAGAAGGTTAGGTATAAGAAAATAAACAAGATAAATAACAAGCTAAGAAGTGAGTATGACCTAAGTTATACATCTTCGGGCCATTAAGCAAAGTTCCTCGTAGAGTTGTTGGAGAACGACTAAACACTCGAAATCACGATATGAAGAGGGTCGTCGATAGATTCTCAATAGAGTATTCCAATCACACTCGTCGAAATTGAAACATTCAATGGGCCATACAAAAATGATCACAGTCAATTAGTGAAAGTTTCAATAAACCATAACAATCACAATGCAGAAATAACTCACTAGGTTCGGAGTAGGAGGTCGAGACTTTGACGTAGAGGACAGTGTCACCCTCGCACTCCTGCCATTTTCCCCGAACCCAGAACCAGGTCTCCATCCATCATTTGATGGATGAAGGAAGTCCTAACACAAAAGGAGAATGTGCCCCCCACGGGCACAAAGAATACCAACCTTTGGAATTTCCCTTGCCTAAAGACCTAGGCTGATAGATAGTTTGGAGGACGTGAAGGGGCATATCTTCGACTAAGGAAGCCTCTTTCCAGAGGAAGTAGGACCCCACTAATTGGGCCCAGGCGTTGGGAGAAAAGTGGGTGGGAGCCAGTCCATATAAACTAAGGACGACTCGAAAAAATGGGTGAAGAGACAGGCGAAGCCCAGCCTTCAGGAGAAATTCGCTGATGGTGACACAACCTTGCCTCGGATAGCAAGCTTGATCATCAGGAGAGGGGGATAGGAGCTCAATATCATAAGGAATCCTATATTTTTCCCTAAAGTTCGCAAAGTGGGTCTGATTTACACAAGAAGTGATTTTGGCTGCCCCCAAACGATGTCATCGTCCGTGAAACCACCCCCGAAACTGATGCACCTTGACCAGCTTCAACAGCCCTAACAAGGTCTGCTGTGTTCATAACGGTCATACCCATTTCACTCGCCAACTCGCTAATGTCTATGCCCCCTCCCCCCAGCAGGTTTCAAGGAATCCATCAATTTATAAGCTATTGCTAAAAGAACTTTTACAGATTGTAGAAATAAAATACTTACGTTTCTCTTTCCTAAACAAAATGAAAGAGATGAAACACTGAAAATCAACAAAGAAGAAGGAAGACTTGGCAAGAAAAGAACACCCAAAAATTCTTGGAGAAAGAACTCAAAAAGGTTTGAAAGGCGTTGAAAAGCAAAGCAAAGATTCATCCAAAAATAGAAAAGACCCTTTATGAAATACACAACCTTTTTATAGGCAGACACACTCAATCCCGACAGTTGGATTTTGATCTAGGTCATCTGACCGTCCGTTTAGAAGTTTGGATCTGGGCCACTCACCACGTCTGATGCTTCGCCTTCTGCGGCCCAGATTTAAACATTTAATCCACACTCATCTTCACGTTTGAAATTGACACGAAACGTGTGAGATAGTCATCATTACGTATTAAATGCGACAGCCGTTACGTGTATTGGAAGTTGTACCGTTTCAACTGTCTTTTCTTGAAAACATGCCACAACATCAAATCATTGGGCGTCATAATTAAGGACGCCTCGTGCCTTTCAAAGTCATGCAAACAATAAAATCCCTCATTACTATCAAATATATTAGTTTTATGAGTGTCAGACCCTCTCCATCTTGTATGGTTCGCACGTACGTATGGACCTTGGATATACATATGGATCTCGAGTGCGAGTATGAGCTTCGGTATACGAAGGAGCTTAGAGGAATAAAACCCAGGGCAGCACTACGATAAGCAACCCCTTCTAGGGAAGATTAGAAAGTTAGAATATTTTCCAAGTAAACCACTTCGGATGGGAGATCCACACAAATCAGACATGCCTCACCTCATGTCAATAAGAGGGACTATCTTTCGGTCTTTTCCCTTACACTAGAACCTCGACATCCCAAAGGTTATGTAGCACTTGAAGTCCATGCATTACATAAATAAACATGCATTGACTTGAGAGACTATTGTTATGCCTCCAATCCGATGCTCCATGAGAAGTTGCCACGTGGACAGCCACGTGGAACATGGATCCACGTGGCGGAAATTCATATGAAGACTCATGAGGTCGAAACACAAAGAGGATAACGAATTGAAGCCCTTACCTTATGGCCGAAGTACTTGTTGGACTGAACCTCGAGCCGAGGCGTTTTGTTGACACGCCAATGAATAAGTAAAAGGAGGCCAAGGCTCTCCACTTAGAGAACCACCTCCAAAGATCTATCTGAGGCTTCCAAACTCGTCAAGAAGCCCATGAAGCCGACGTTGTCTCTTATAATAGATTTGAGGATCTCTTAGAAGTGATTGATGCAACACTTGTAATAATATTTTTCAGTATTACAGCATATTGTATAGGGCGACTAACCCTTTATTAATGTATTAATTGTATGAACAGATAGTGATGTGAAGCCTAAGTTAGAAGGATGAGGCCACGTGGTTTTGATCCAATGGTTACTACATCGGCTAATGCAGTATAAATAGGGTCTTTTTGTAACATTAGAAGAGGTTGGAGAAATGATAACGAAATCAACCATCATATACTCAAAGTACTCCTGAAAGAAATATATTAACATTGCATTTATCCTTCCATATATTCTTGTCTTGTTATTACATAGATCAGTTTTATTCCTTTCCGGAGATCGTCGATAGCGCGATTGCTCTTGTTCCACCCCCAGGAGCTCGAACATTCTTGTTCCATTTCATCATTATTATCGCCATTATTCCGTAGGAACGCGACGGAACGGGCTTGACTTGGCGTGAGTGGGCCCGACATCTGTTAATTCATTTTTTAGGGTCAACAAAAGCTATTGAGCGTATTTCGGAAAATACCTTCTTCGAGCAATCAAATTTATGATGCCATTTCAAAGAATAGCCACGTATAATAACTTTGATTTCCACTGCACTTGATTGATTGTCGGCAGAAGCTTTGTCCATTGGTAATTTCAAATATAGTTGTAGAAAAGTTGCAGCAATGTTTATTGTGAGTAGCAAGGAACCCAGTTTCAACCAGCTTTTTCTTTCCCTCTAGAATCTGCTTGAGTTCAGTAATTGTTGCAGCCGTGGTAGAAGAAACAGATCGAGGAGAAATGGAAGCATCCAAGAAGTTGAAATGCTTTATCTAGGCCTAATTATGCAATGGTTATGCAAAGCCCATAATAAAGACCCAAAATAGATTCACCATAGGGTGTTGGAATGTTTAGCTTACCATTGTAGTATAAGACAGTTATTGGGATCTAAAGGGTAATAAACAAGACCAATATTGAAGCATCTAATAATAGGTCTAAAATCTTTAGACAAATTGAAAAGTTACGAGGCCCAAGGATGAAAAATTAATGTGCCCAACAATTTGTAAACATTATACCCAAATTCCCTAAAGCCCATCAAAGAAAATAAATGGAATGGCCCATGGAATATAAATTCTTGGGCTCAATCTATATTTCGGCCCAATCCACGTCCACAATTCAAAATAGAGGGAATCTTTGTCATATTGAGTTATGCTACATGTACAAAGTTGGGTTACAAAGTTTGTTGATAAAATAACATCTACACCAATCATTTTAAAAACATATTTTTAAATCATTTGAAATCAACGGTCTGGATTTTGCCAACACACTTTGTAACCCAACTTTTGTAACTCAACTTTGTACAAATAGCTTTATTGTTTTCAGAAGTTCTGACCGTAGCCACTGTCTCCGACAAATTGGAGGTGCAAAGGACGATACACGATTCTCCAAGAACTATTCCACTTGGGTCCCTTTTTTTTGCATGTAAAATAACAAAAGTTCTTTTCCAAAAGCGAACGGGTGCATCAAATTGAGGATTTTCAATAGAAACTGCAACAAAATCTTCGAGCAGATTAAATAACCCAAAACAAAGTAAAGAAGAAAAAGAAGAAAAATCGTGATTATCTCCAATTATAAAATGAAACCCATATTATCTTCCGTGTTAAGAGCGTCAAATAAAAAGATTTAAAGAGTTGATAACGAAGAGAAAAGAGAGAATGAAAATCGAACCGAATGTAGATGAAGAAAATGGTCTCGTGTTGGTGGTAGCTTTGTTATGCAACAAAGATGGGGTTTGTACAAGAGTTTCAGAGGTGGAGATGAATGATTCCCATGCGCCTATCAGAATGAAACTACCGTCGACAATCATGTCGGTGAGCAGTCTCGTTGTTGTTGAAAATATCCCGATGAATTATGAATTATATTAATGTTTGTTGAGCATTTTTTCTTGATTCTGGATTTTGGTCAAATGGAGAAGATTGAAACATGAAGAAAAATGGATCTAAGAATTGGGTTTTCGAATTTGATCCTATTTTAATTTGATCTGTACATCTTTTTGTCTATGTTGGACATTGGAATCATTTGGAAGGCAGAAACCTCTTCCTCGAACTTCTTGGTTGAAGACTTGCCCGAAATTACTGTCTTTCTGATGGCTTTCTGAACGTGGTGAAAACATGGTTATTGTATAAATTCTCATAGACGACGCCAATTATGTTACTAAAAATTGTCACATGTTGATTCTCAAGCTTGAGGATTGAGGATGATCACAAACCAATTATCCAGCACCTCAAAGTGTGCACTCATCTCCCCTTTGATGTTTAAATTAGCGAAAGGGGAAAATAGAAGCGTAAGATTATAAATTAAATGTAAAAATATAACTTGAATAATGAATTATGACTTGTATTTATAGAGGTAAGTAGCACACTATTTATGGATTATGATACTTGAAACTTATATATTTAAAAGATTAAAAAACTTGAGTATTCTAATATGAGTTGTAAGCTAGTTAGGATACAATCTTATTGGAGTTGGATAAGTACAAAGATGGAAGTAGAGTCCCACTCGGGTATGACTTTTGAAATAAAGGAAACAAATGTAAAAATTCGAGATGATGTGGAATCGCCACGTACGGCATTTAAGCCCGACAAAGGAACTCTAAGAGGACACCTTTAGCAAACTCTCAAGATGATCGAAAACAACATCGGACATTATTGTTTGGGGTTGATCAAAAAATGACCATATCAGTAGAAAATACATTTTTTTTTATTGTTGATATGACTTATGATTTTTTCCCTCAAAAGTCAATTTTTAGTGAAATTTCATATTAGTTGTCGAACTTTAAAAGTTTTCTTATTTGATCTCTTGGTTAATATCTGTTAATTTTTCTAGAAGAACACTTGACTTGATCACGTGACAGATAATTGTACATTAACATGGCTTCACCTTTAAAAAGTTAAAACTGATGTCTTGCACGTATGAATAATTTAAATTAAGTTCGTGTTTGAGCCCCATTATTTTTGAAAAATGTATTTTAAAATAGTATATTGATGGAAAATGTGTCGTTTAAAAAAAAGGATTTTTTTATTTGCATGTAATATTATTATAATTAAAAATGTGAGTTTCAAAAAAAATTGTATTTTGGGAGAAATGAGAATCAAACATCTCCTAACTATTGGAAAAAAAAATCGCGCAACAAACAATAGTATTTGAGTAATACAGAAGAAGCATTCACAGAAGCTATACAAGCCCCTCACAAAGGGGTGGGGTCCACCCTCTTTTTTTTTTAAAATAAATATGTGTGGGGCTCGCCCCTTTGTGAGGAACCTGTATAGTCCCCGTGAATGCTTCTTCTCATAGTATTTAGTGTCTACAAAGGCCAAAATTCAAGTCAGTGACTGAAAATGTTCAGCATGTCAACTACAAGAACAAGTGGGCCAAGGCCTGAACGCAACTAAGCTCTTGCTTGGTTTTCGTTTTTTAACTACACATTCTTCAACAAAATAATATTACAATCAAATTCAAGTTTTTTCCTTATTTTTTAACCACACATTCTCTATCAAAATACTATTTAAAAAGGGGCTCAGACAAAACAAGCTCTATATTTATCTACTCTTCAAACTCATCCATAATATCTTAAGATTATCCAAATTCCCTTCAAACCAACCATTCTTTCTCCCAGAAAAATGGAAGTTTCATGGGAATCCACCGTCGCCGATTCTATCAACGCCATTTATCTTCTCTTTTCAGCTTACTTAGTCTTTGTAATGCAGCTCGGGTTCGCCATGCTCTGTGCGGGCTCTGTTCGGGCCAAGAATGCCATGAATATTATGCTCACCAATGTAGTTGATGCCGTCGTGGGTAGCCTTTCTTACTATCTATTCGGGTTTGCTTTCGCATTTGGCGAAGGCTCGAATTCGAACCCATTTATTGGGACCCAATACTTTGCTCTTAAAGAAATTCCTTCGGATTCTTACGATTACAGTTTCTTTCTTTACCAATGGGCTTTTGCCATAGCAGTTGCTGGGATCACTAGTGGTTCCATTGCTGAGCGTACACAATTTAGTGCATATTTGGTATTTTCCTTTTTTCTGTCGGGGTTCGTTTATCCGATTGTGGCCCATTGGGTTTGGTCGTCGAGTGGATGGCTGAGCCCGAACTCGAGTTCGTTGTTGTTTGGATCGGGTGCTATCGACTTTGCAGGTAGTGGCGTGGTTCACTTGGTTGGTGCCACTGCCGGACTTTGGGGTGCCTTCATAGAGGGCCCGCGAGTTGGGCGGTTTGATGCCTCTGGTAAGGCCGTGGCAATGCGAGGGCATAACGCCACGTTGGTTGTTTTAGGAACTTTTTTGTTATGGTTTGGATGGTTTGGGTTCAATCCCGGGTCTTTCAACAAAATTCTCGTCCCATATCCCAATACGACTAACCAAGGTAACTGGACTGCAGTGGGTCGGACTGCAGTAACCACCACGTTAGCCGGGTCCACCGCCGGAATTGTCACCCTCTTCGGTCGAAGGTTGCTTGCCGGCCACTGGGATGCCCTTGACGTATGCAATGGGCTACTAGGCGGATTCGTGGCCATCACTTCGGGTTGCGCAGTCGTAGAACCATGGGCCGCAATAGTATGCGGATTCGTTGCGGCTTGGGTTCTTATTGGACTCAATATATTAGCACTAAAGTTCAAATATGATGACCCACTAGAAGCAGCCCAATTACATGGTGGATGTGGAGCTTGGGGCCTAATCTTTACAGGATTGTTTGCCAAAGAGGAATTTCTGATCCAAGCATATGATTCCGGCCTAGATGGGGTCCACAGATCTTATGGGCTTCTATTGGGTGGTGGATGGGGTTTGATTGGGGCCCAATTAGTTGAACTTTCAGTTATATTGTGCTGGGTCAGTATTACTATGGGCCCTTTGTTTTACCTACTTCATGGGCTTAGAGTTTTGAGAATATCCACAGATGAAGAACTAACTGGGCTTGATATATCAAGCCATGGAGGTTACGCCTATAATACCCATGAAGAAGAAACTAGGCCTGGATTTTATGGTGAATATATGAGGATGCAAATTAATTCATGATCTTTTATTATTTAAATTTGTAATGTATTTGAACAAATTTAGTCGTATTTTAATAAATTTCTATTTAATGAATGTTCTTATTTCAAATCGAAATTACTCGAGAAATTGTGATTAAAATGTTGATTAACGCGAGAAAGAGAACATTTAGGGCTCAAATAAATTGTAATGAAATGTTGATTTTGGAATTTGAAAATAAGAATTTGATTCATAAGCTTTGAAGTAGAGTAGCAAGTTTCCTACTCGAAGTACCAAGTCTATGTTATTAAAACCCAAGTAAAATTGAACTTGTACGCATCATAAAAGAAATTGATTCATAAATCAATCAATCAACCTTTAGTCAATCCATAACAATTCTATAACTTATGAACATCGACATACATATGACAATAATAATAATAATAATAATAATAATAATAATAATAATAATAATAATATATTGTGTACAATATTATTTACATTTTCTTGCTCTCAGTTGACTTTAAGCTTTCAGGCTCAATCATCTTTCCGAAAAACGGGCGAATACGAATTGACACTAAGATATAAATCTTGCAAATTGGATGTGAACATTAAAAAGCAATAATGAAAAAACTTTTGGTTTTGTACTTTGATCTTTGTTATTTAGCTCTTATTGAGTCTTCGGTTGAGAGTTTTGGAGGTGTTTGATCGACCATTTGATTTTGGTCCATTGTATTAGCTGCTGTGTCGATTATAGTTAGGGTTTGAGTCTTTTGTGGTGATTTCTTGTATATACGGGTATAATGTTTTGATTCTGAGTCCTATGAATTGATATAATACACGTGGTTGAATCCTAAGTCAAAGTTTTAGAAAAGAAAGATCAGTGCTTTTCTTAATTGTTCTAATCAAAACTGTCTAATTGAAATAGTGATTTGGTGCTTCAAATACTTGTCAAAGAAACGGTTTTGAACAAGCAGAATCATTATAAAACGGTATGGATTAGGTTTCGGTATTTTAAATGCAAACTGTTTGGCGATGGTGCTTTTGTTTTGCTTTTAATCTTTTTTGAAAGTCCAAAGGCATGTCATGCCTTGACGTGAAGAGTTCCTTTCTAAGTTCTGGAGAGCACCTTATTCAGCTTTATTTCCGAGCCACTAATATTTTTGAAATAATCTGGATAGTTAAAAATTTTAAATAAAAGTAAAATATATATATATATAATTGAGCAATTTACACAAATAGGGAAAAAATACGGGGTGAGTTGAAAAAATATTGATTTTTATAAAATATTTCAAAATTATAACATAAAATGAGATAAATAAAAATACGTCAGTTGAAGTCTATGCAATTCTTTAACGTGTAAACAATTTTTTGGTCAAATTACAGCGTATGTAATTTCTTTACAATGAAAATAACTTTCATTTTTTTTAAACTGTCCTCATATAAGGCACTATGACGATCTTAAGTGAAATGACCAATTTCACTACCGAACATTAAAGATTAACAACTAATACTCGAATAGTTATTCATGTGAAATCTCTCAGGGGGTTTCCAATATTTTGTTCTATAACAAAACATTCACGTGTTCATTCAAATTTCACCACACTTTAACTTGTGAGATCAACTACTTACTTCACAAATAAGAATGCCACATGTGATGGTCTATCCGTGATAACAATATCCGTATCTCGTTATTACTTCGACCACGGACGATTTAAGATTCAGTCATATGTAATTTGTATTTCACAATCACAACTCTTTGTGATTAACAAATCACCAAAATTTGAATCTACGGATTCTATTATTTAGTTTATTAGAATATTATTTCAATTAAATAATAGATATTGCTATAATTATGTATCGATAATATATGTATTAAAAGTATTTATGCTCCAAAGTTGANATAGATATTGCTATAATTATGTATCGATAATATATGTATTAAAAGTATTTATGCTCCAAAGTTGATTGGACTTAGGGCATAACACTTACAGTTATTCTGGCTACAAGTGCGGTGTAAAATGATGCTTAAAGGCAACAGATACACTGAAGAGGAGGAATTAGAATTCTTCACTGCGGAAAGACCCTTGAGAAATTAAAATTATCTCGCCAACGTGCATTGACACAGACAGACACACACAGAGAGATATAGAGAGTGGTCTTACATATGCTCATTAATTTCTTTACAAAGAGAGCAAGTAACTATTGCCTCAGCAATGCCGATATCACCACATGTATAGCAACGTTTATCCTGGAAGTCAGGAGAGAGGCATCAAAAATCTTGACAGATTACATAGAAATAGCAATAGAATTCCTCAAAAGATCATAAAAGTTGATCATGTGCACGTCATGCGTTGACAGCAGTTTCAAAAACACAAAAAGAAAAGGGAAAAAATATAATTAGCTATTAAATGGCCACTATTATGTATGGAGAAGTAAGACCTTTGCATATAAAGCAAAACTTGATGAAATAGAAAGCAGAATATGAAAAAAATACAAAAGAAATGTAGGGCAGAAGAAGCCCTTTATTTGGTGTAACTTGATGCTACTTTCTTATAACACAGGACAAACAAATTTCTGTTCCATAAGTTATGCTAATGAAAATCAGAAGAAGCCCTTTATTTTGTGGATAAGTTCCTATTAAAATTAATTTATTTGAAACCACTAACTCAGGTAGAACTTTTATATATATATATATATATATATGGCAGATTCTTTTTTTTTAAAATAAAATTACTGTTCACATAAACAATGACCACCCCCGAGTCACTTTTCACCGAAAAAATATTTTTTTTACATATTTTATTTTTTCAAAAGTTTGATATTAAATGTTTGTGTGTTTTAGATATTAAATTGATTTAAATAATAGTTTTAAATTGATTTAAAATAGATTTAAGTAATAATATTTTTTTTTATGGATTTTGAATTGATGACAGTTTAGATTTAAATTGTTATTCTATTATTGCTCATGTTTTAGACTATATATATTTATGTGTTTAACTCTAATTTTCGAGTGATGTATAAAGAAGAAGAAGAAGAAGAAGAAGATATGTATAACAAAATAAAATATTTTTATGATATTCATGAGTTTAAGGACAATTTTGCAAAGTTTTAACACATGTAATGATATGAAAAATCATTGGCAAGCGATGTTCACCATTCTACCACGCTCCAATTGATCAAAGGTATGAAATGGAAATTTATTATATTAGAGTGATTATGAGCCATCTTGCTTCATATTATGAAATTTATAAGCATGTTTACTCGCATAAGTTATTAGTTAAACTTTTTCACATTTTATATGATACTGTTCATACGAGCACGAAATGAGGTAGATTCACTAAATGATTTAGCATAATTGAATTTATACGTAGTAGACGTAGTTAGAGATTCGCAAACGCATGAAAATGCACATTTACGAATTTCGAGGACGAAATTTATTTTAAGGAGGAGAGTTTGTAACATCTCTCAATTTTATACAATAAGATTATTTAATTATGAGGATTTTTTACCTAGAAGCATTTTAATAATTTTGAAAAGAATTTAGGGACTAAAGTGAAATAAGTATTAATTCTTTTTAATCAGGCCAAATTATTAGATTTTAATGGAGCGAGTTTTAATATATCATGTTAGGTATTTAATATAATTGACAAGTCTGTAAAACAAAAGGACTTAAATTGATATGTTGTAAAAGTCAAGGAGTAATGTGCAAATAGTTTGGTTCGAAAATGGAAAAGAAAGAAAAACGATGCCGCAATTTCGCTAGACTATCGTCAAGACTTGGCTCGAGCGTCAGAAATAGTAACATCGTCATTAGCATGTAGCTTCTACTTCGCCCGAGCAACAGCTTGTTGCTCAGCCCTCTCTCGAGTGATAGTGTTATCCAGGAATTTTTTTTAGTTCGTTTTTTAAAGGCATTTTGTCTGGACCATTCATTCATTAATCTAACATTTCATTCATTAATCTAACCTATAAATACAAAACGCCACAGAACCATTTTTCTAATATTGAACATTAAGAATTCATACAGTCTTCATATCTTCTTCACAAACTAGCTTTCAACCTTCATTTTTCAATTGATTCTTGGTGATGAGAAAAATATCAATTTCATAATCTAAATACCAAACTGTTGTTTCCTCCATATCTGTCAGAGTTCTGAAAATCCAGAGAAGATGACTGGAGTTCTAGTTGTTGAAGAACATGGTGTTCTTCGTGCATCCACAGGAGATAGACGATTTCACAAAGTTAGGAAATGCTGCAGGAAAGCGCAATGCAGGAAAGCGCAATCCAGAAGAGTTTGGGAAACTGCAGCTAAGAGTTTGTGCAGGAGCACAGAATCCAAGAGAGCTGTTGGAATTACAGTAAGGAGATTAGATAATATGTGTCGTTGTCTAGTCTGATAGACTGTAAGTTATAAATCGTTTATAGTGGATTGTTGACCGGCAAAGTGCTCGAAATTTTTACCTATTTGGATTTCTCCGTAATCAATTTTGTGTTATTTATTACTTTCATAATTGCGGTTGCATGATTAATCATCTAGAAAATAATTAATAGTGACTTGTTGCTATTTAATTGTTAAGTAATTTTAATTCTGTATAATCACTTATTCACCCCCTTCTAGATGTTGTTAGGTTCGAATTACGTATTTTCATATCAACATTGGGCTAGTTAAGTAGATCGCATTAAATGACGCATTATGGATTGGGAAAATATCAAATTTAAGAGATTAAGTTTGACCAAATTCAAAATTAAGAAACAAAGTTTATTATTTCAAAAATCAGATATTGATTAAATTTTATTTATGAAATAAATAATTAAAAATATATTTCATTAATTAGATATATTAATGTCACAATTCCATACTATTGGTCACAAATTAGAATTTTATATGTCACAAATTATTTCACAGTCACGATTTATTTTTCAGTGACACGTCAAAAAATTTATAAGTTACAATCAAATATATTAAGGTACAATTCCATATAATTTGGTCACAAATTCTTGAATTAATTGACACAAATTATTTCTCTGTCTAAATCAAAAAATTTATAGGTTACAATTTATTTATTGGTCACAAGTCACAAATTTTATAAGTCACAACTCAAATTTTTAAGTCACATATTATTTATCGGTCACAATTTATCAATCACATGTTATATTTTAGTCACAAGAAATTAATTATCACAATCTCAAATAATTGGTCACAAACCCCTTTAATCCCGGTATTTACCCCCAATTCACCATGGCACCTCCACCACCTCCAACAAGTACCATTTTCAACTTCAGAATCATCACAACCACCACCAGACCACAACAACCAACAAAATTGCCGCCTCGCCGCCCAAAAAACACCAACAAATCAAATCCACAACAAAAGCCGCGCCATCATTGACGCAACGACTACCACCACCACGACCACAACCAACAACCACCACTGAAGTTTTGCACCAACTATAGTTTTGTACCATTAACAACATAATATTGAAGACCGACACGACCACCGCACCACTGCCACAAACTGCAAACACAACCAACAAAATCCACCCCAAAAGACAACCAGCACCTCCAACATCACCACCACCACTACCTCAGAGCACTGCCACACCACCACCACCACCAATTGTACACAACCAACAAAACTCACCCCAAAATTTTCGGCACTAGATCGTGACCAAAATTTCCCCAAATCGCAACAATCAAAACTTCCACACCATATTGCGGCCAAAATTTCCCCAGATCCCCTATCATTCACTGCTGCAGCGGTGGTGCTCACGCCCTCGCACCGGCGATGGGCATTGCAAAGCGACCGCTACTGCAGCGTGAACCTGCAGCGCCGTTCATGCTGCACTGTAGCAACGATGATGACGTCGCGCGCGCAGTGACAGTTAATTGAGTGGCAATTTACAGCGGCACTGATCGAGCCACGCACATTGGTGATTCGCTCGCCCGAGGTGATTTTTCCTTCTGACCTGAGGGTCGGTGACGTAGCGACAAGGAGAAGAGACGTCGTGAGGTAGGAGATCAACAACCTCGTGATCTATAAAGATCGACACATTTGTCACTGGTTGTGTGCTGTCGCCGGAGGAGTGGTGGAGTGAAAGTGGAGGATGAGCAAGTGCGTATGGAGTGCATTGGAGGAAAATTGATTTAATTTTATGATATTAAAACAATTAAATTATTATCTAATTTTTGAACAAAAAGCTTTAAAATCTGAATTTTGAATTGGACATTTTAAAACTCTGGGAAACACTAATTTCCACTTATGGATTTGAGAAATGTTAATTAGGATAGTTTAAGCCCAAGTTATTGAGGTTAAAAAAAAGTTATCTTTAATTTGAAATCAATTAAGTTGGTTTATGATTCAATTTTTATGGCAGACACGCGTGTGTGTAGGATAAATGTTGATTTTGATAAGTTAATCTCCCTTTTTAATTTTGGTAAAGGTTAATATTAATCATATTTTGATTTTGATAAAGTTTAATTATGATCCTAATTTGATTAAAACTCCTTTACTCCAAATTAAACACTAGTATACTAAGTCAAATGGAACCAATTTCAAATTAACTTCCTAGTGTCCTATTTGATATACTAGTGCACGCACGTGCAATGCACGTGTTAGAGTTTAATT
>CAIGRP010077477.1:0-30701 GCA_903798385.1 Fraxinus cuspidata
ACAGTTTGCCCGTGGTTTGTCCACATAAAATTATTGTGTTCATCATTTTTCTTAGGTTATCTCATTTCTACTTTAGTTGTAATTGGGTGTCTCGTACCACAACGTCCTAACATGATGAACTGATGATCCCACAAATCCAAGTTCAAAAAGACATTGAAGAGAATCGATTAAACCAAGCTCTAGAAGCATGCTTTAATCCGTAAAAGGGCCTTATTAAGATGACATACATAATGCAGATGTTGTGGATCAACATAACCTTGAGGTTGAGAAACTTAAACTTCTTCATTAAGAGTACCATGAAGGAAGGCATTAGACACATCCAACTGCTTGATATCTTATCTAAAGTGTACGGCAAGAGTCAAAACAACGTGGACAGTGACAGGTTTATAACAGGGACTAAAAGTCTCAAAAAAATCAACGCCACTAATTTGATTAAATCCATTAGCCACTAAGCGAGCTTTGCAACGATCAAGTGAACCATCCTCGTTCTGTTTAGTCCTGTTATTAAAGATAAATCCTTTCAATTTCTTTAACGTTCTGCGAAGTTTTATTTTTGATATTTTTGTTCCTTCGAAGAGATATTTTTTAATATTTTAAGAGTTAAAAGGGCTTTATTATTCCTTAATTAATTGGTAGAAGAAAAATTAAATATTTCAATATACTTACTTTGTGTTTTATTCCAAATACTTGGAGTATAAGCTCTTAGCTTTCCTTGAAAGAATTTTCAATTTTAAATGAGAACTTTATTGCAAAACATTAGATTTCATATGCTTGAAGCTGAAATTGATATTTTTTTAGGTTATTTTATATTATGCAGGCTTCAATTATAACCAAAACCTTTTACTCAATTCATTTTCACTAGTTTTTTTTTTTTGGCCAATTTCAAAACCTTGTGAGAAGCTGCAATTTTATATAAAAAGAAGAAGCTTAATTATTCCTAATAAATTTCACTAACATATAAATCATAAGTACACATTTTTTGTTAGAAATCTCCATAGTCAAGTTCAACTAGCGACAACATTACTGAGCAGTTCTACCCATAATTTCAGCCTCTTTGATTTCCAACATCCTAGTCTCCTTAAATCTTCTTTATAAACTCAACTATTCCTGGAAATGCCCTAGAAATCTTGTTTCATCAAGAATGGGAAATCAGTTTCATTTATGCCTTCTTTACTACCATCATAATTCGTTTTATCGAAAATTAACCCGAGTGATAACATATCGCCTTCCATTGACTTCGGGATCGACAGATGAGCAAAGCTTTGAGAATACATCTACTTTTTGCTAAGCTGATCTTCAATGTCTTTAGGTGTAGGGATTTTTGATGAAATAATTTGTCAAAGACACAAATAAAGTACAATCACAAAAACGTAGTCAAAATATAAACGCAAGAACACCAAAGAATGTTGACCCAGTTCAGCCAAAAGGCCTAGTTTGGTTCGACTAGTGTAAAACCGACTTCCAAGAGAGGGTATAGTGTACATCAAACCAATCAGAAACTCTGATTTGTTCATCGATCCGTATGGATCTACAAAACTAAGACACAAATCCTTTACGACGATCAACTTTAACCAATCCTGACCAAACCGTAGAATAACACAGACTTCACAAGCCTAGAGTTACTGTAGCAGGATAAATTTTACAGGATTACGCCAAGGACTTTTAACCACAAATGGAAGAAGAAAGAAATACGCTACAGTAAAGAGACCAGAGAGAGGGAACTAAAGAGACCACAGAAAAACGAATAATTGAGGCTACAGTAACCGTTCAACCATATTAAATGAAACAATTATTCTAAGAATAAATCTTGGTCATCCATTTGATTAGACGGTTTATATCCTTCCTCAACTAGCACATTCCTTGTCAAAGCGAACGAGGCATTTGGAGGTTGTCACATAAGCTATCCATAATCCAAATAATCAGCTAAGGTAAATTTCAAAAATAACACCAATTTAATAGTGTTTTGAGAAATATACTCTTTCATTAGGTTTTTCATTTTCAACACAAATCAACATTGAAGCTGATTTCCTAGGTTCTGAAATATATTGGTGTTTGAAAATGAAGTTCAAGATTTGGTAAATTTCTTTTAAAAAAATTATTCAATCTACTAAGCTAATTAGATTTTGCGTTTCAATCATCATAAAATAATCACATAATGGATAAAGCTTTCTTGATCTCGAAGATTCCTTGAACTACAAGCTTCATTGTTCTTTAAGCTTCCAAACTTCAATATTTAAGCTCCTATTTGACAACCATTATTCGGGTAAAGTGAAGTTTTGAATAGTAATTTTTTGGTGAATGTGTGGTTAAAAAGTAGAAAAATATTTTGAATTTACATGTAAAATATTTTATTGTGTGAATACGTGGTTGAAAATGAGTATGTAGAAAAAAGAATTTGAAAATAATGATTGTCAAACATGAGCTAATATTGTTCAAACAAAGATTACACCAGAGAGTGGACACTAATAAACATCAATCTCTTGGGATCACATAAAAGGTACAAGAAACAAATTCTCTATTTTATCTCTATTGCAATTGTCTAGGACTGCTCTAGGACCGTCCCCTATTTTTAAATAGGCCTAAGGCTTCATCTCCAAATTCTATCATGTCTAAAAATCTTATTTCAACCTTTTTACATGTGCATCATTGAACTTTCATCACTTGTGCGATAAAGTCCAAGACTCTTCAAGAAACTACAAAAGGATTTGATAGAATCTATATATCTTAAATTCCAATAATTGAATAATGGTCAAGCCGACCCGAGAAAATACAAGACAATTATTAGTTTTTAAGAAACTGAACTCTCAAGTACATAAAATCACAGAAGCAATATTCATGGATTTACATCCTCTTGAATTGTCATCTTATGTCTTACCCATCAGACATCAAGAATTAGTTCCTGGCTAAAATGATTCTGTAAGTGTTTTCTTAAACAGTTTGTTCATGATACAATCATAGAATATAAATTTAGGCATCCCCCGGACACTGAGCTCAGATTTAAATTGCTCTCAAATGAAAAACCCAAGTGGAATTATTAATCCATCTAATAGGGAAACAAATTTTGATTGCAAATATGCGCTCACTACTTTGATTTTAGTCAGCTCCTGACTTATCTAGGTAGTCGATTATGCAATCTGATCTCACTCTTGGCCCAACGTATTGAGATATTTGATTGTTTAATGTTGGGTTTTTGATACCTAATAAATTTGATGTCGAGAATTTTATCGACGCAAAAGTGATGGCTCGACTCGGAAACAAATTTGAACCCATGAGTTTAGACCAAGTAGTGGTTATTGAGTTAGGTTATTAGATTGGTGGCTTTCGATTAATGTTGGCCCATTTGGAGGCCCAATTATCTTACCTCTAGCCCATTGGAATGACATAATGCTGGGGCTATATTTTCATTCCATATAACCACTTTCACTTGAGTTTGAATATGGGTGTGAGCTTTGCAGAGATGAGAGAGAACCATATGTGAGGAAGCCGACTTTCTTGAGTGATACACCATTGTTTTTCCTTGGTTTTTTTCTTCCACCTTAGTGGCTGCATAATCACCATCTTTATTTCCATACTTGAGTGGAAACCATGATGGCAACCAAGGTGGTTAAGACTGTGGGTCGAGCCTTGGTTCTTATGGTGTTCGTTTGGTTGATTTCTGAGCAAAAAATCAAGATTTCTCGAGGATTTTTTTGCATCAAATGGGATTAGAGCTTCGGTGGGTCAGAAATCTGTGCAAAATAGTGGAAAAAGGCTGAAAGTGGTCCAAAATTGATCTGGAAAACGTGGGAAAAATTGGATCAACAATTGGATATTTTCTTTCAAAACCTATTGGACTTTTTTTGCGTTTTCCAGCGAAACCGCTCACTATTTGGAGAAACAGAGACCACTAGAGAACTGTACAAGTGGAGGCACACATGCAGTGTGGAGTGAGATCGATGCAGTAGCGTATGGAGGCCGCGCAAAACTGCGAGCAGAAGTTTCTAACGAAGGTTTCTTCATGCAATTTTCTTCGGACTAAGAGACGAACCCACATTGGTGTTTGTTTTCAGTTTCGAATAGTACGGTGAAATCTGGATGATTTTATCCTTGGACATTCAAGTGCCAGATGTAGTTTTGTGTTGCCACAACTATTGGAAGGTTTGGGCGAATAATGGCACCCCTAAAGTAATGAATTATCATCTCTCCTAATTTACGGATCCGTAGATATGGTCTGCTTATTATCGTGTTCATTGCCTTTTGTTATTGCAGTTATGATTATCGTGTAGGGCAACAATTTATTTTTCGCATTAGAAATCACCGTGTGGGATGACATTTGGATTTGAATTACCTTGAAGGGGTGACCATTTCCTGTTGCTAGACCTAGCAATTATGTGTTAATTATTTTCCTTGAATTCTTTGTGAATTAATTGTCAAATTTTTAACTATTGAAACTGCATGTGACCTCAGAAAAGTTTATTTAAATATTTAGTGTGAATTGTATCAGTACTTTACTTGTGGTCGTTGTTGGTTACATTTTGTGTTTTGTGCAATTTTTTGGTAAAATAACAACACATTTTGAGTTGTGTTTTTTTAATAAAAAAATGTGAACTTTAAACTTGGTAAAATGATTTTTTTATAAACTTTTGATGGCAAATGCAGGTCTAGAGCAAGTACGAAAAGTGAGATTTGTTTTAACGGCGATAAATTTGGACATGTTGAAAGAGACCGTCCTAGGAGGGATAATAAGAAGGAAAGATTAAGAGAATGTAGAGGCAAATGTTGCCAGTGGGTTAAGTTGTGAATCGAGTGAGGTTTATTGAGAGTAAACCTGGTTACTGCATATGCATCTGTGTGTAATCCTTTTTGCATATGTGTGAGTGCTTAATTTTTTTTGCATGATTATATGTTACATTTCAAAATATTTGATATGTGCATTTGCATGATTTTTAAAAGCAATTTAATCATTTTGTGTAATACGTTTGCATGCATACTGGGTTGATATCTATGTCATACTCCTTTGTTTTGTAAGTTGTATGAGAAGGTATGGTAGTGAGAAAAAAAGGGAAATCGTTTTTTTTCTTTTTTTTTTAAATCTTTGTGAGCTTGTGTGGTTTGTGAGATAATTTGAGGCAGCCATGTGTGGATTATCTTCTTCCTCTTTGCGAGCATCTTTTGTAAGTGTAGTGAAGTGACCAACTCTTTCTTTTTTATGAGTACTACTTCCACCCTTCCCTTTGTGAGATAAATCCTTTGTGGATTTTTTGAGCGTTGGTATTGGAGTAACCTTGTGGTGTATGGATCAATTTAAATTAAACCCTAATCTTTGTGGTCGCTAAAGGTGTCGATTTTTCCATAGTCAGTTAGGGATGCATTAGCAGTAAGTATGAGAATATCTATTGATAATATGGAATATAAATGCCTAAGGCTTCATTGGTGATATGTCTGTGGGATGTGGAGAGATATATTTGGATCATGAGTGGAGAGGTGATTAAATGGTGGAATCTTCTATCTGTGAAGACCCTAGGTGGAGTATGAGAGAGACACTTCTATCACTTCTATTAAGTGGAGACCTATTATCCACTCAAGTTGAGAGAAGTGAGATAGTGATAGAGAATTATCCCGTGGACTTAGAATATTTGTGATTTACTAGTTACACTTGAGTTAGTGATCAGTCTAGTGAGTATGATAAGCAATGAGGAAAGATATATATTCTCGAGATGTGAGAAGCAATGAATGAGATATGATAAGTGTGGTGAGATCTTTTAGTGGGGTCATTTATACATTTGTTGTATATGTGTTTGACCCTTTGATTGATTTACTTGGCGCTAATCTGAGGTTCTTTATGAATGTGTTTGAAAATATCTATGTTATCATATATTATATCTTCACTGCATGTTTATTTTCTCTTAATTTATTACTGCGATTATCTGCTTTTACTTGGGTTTTCTTAACTTTAACCCTGGTGAGTATGTAGAGCATGTATGGTTTGTATTTCGGGTTTGAGACATAAGTTAAGGTCTATGATACCAATTTTATTGGTTACTTTGATTATGCATATAAACTTTGTGTTTATTTGCTTGTAGGTTGATTGGGAATCAATGTGAAGATTTGTTGGATTTTTTATAGCCAATAAATCTGGGCGATGATGAAAAATCGACATAATTTTATCAACACCAAAGTGATAGCTCGACCCGGAAACAACCTTGAACACTTTAGGATGGCCCATGAGTTTAGCCCAAGTAGTGGTTATTGAGTTGGCTTATTAGATTGGCGGCTTTAGATTATTGTTGGCCCATTTGGAAGCCCTCCCAATTACCTTACCTCTAGCCCATTGGAGTGACCTAATGTTGGTGCTTATATTTCAATTGCCTGCATTCATTTTCACTGGAGTTTAAATATGGGTGAGAGCTTTGTTGAGAGGAGAGAAACCTATATGTGAGGTAGCCGACTTTCTTGAGTAATACACCATTGTTTCTCCTTGGTTTTTTCTTCCACCTTAGTGGCTGCATAATCATTATCTTCATCTCCATACTTGAAAGGAAGCCATAGTGGCAACCAAGGTGGTTATGGTTGTAGGTCGAGCCTTGGTTCTTGTGGTGTTCGTTTGGTTGATTTCTGAGTCCAACATCAAGATTTCTCGAGGAGTTTCCGCAACATGTAATTTGATCTCACTCCTTGGTATGTAAAGAACATTAAGTTCACGAATAGCAATCACTACTCCGTAGCTGATTAAGGTAATACATAAGACACTCAAGTATAAATTAATTCCTTTGCACCATCACGTTATAGAAATTAATTCACACATTTGGACCAGTCCAGTATACTTCGAGATTCACTCGAATCAGTACTTTCTACATAACTTGTGTCACGGTCAAGACAAATCGTATACCTAAATTGGTAGGATACCAATCTCTATTGACTTACTCACTAGAGTTTGCTAGTGGTATCATGTTTGCTGAATCCATCAATTGTGCATGCAGAGGAGAATGTTATTTCTTTAATAGAAAACTAATGTTTATAGTGGACGATAAATACATTATTCTGGTTGAAGAAGAACAATAAAAGCAACATAGGGGTAACTAATGTATCTTATTTACTTATCGTGCTTCCACCTGTGAAATGGTCATTTGGTTTTTTGAGTTTGCAGTGTTTGTGCTACTTGAACTTTCAGCGTCTCTTTCTGTGAAAAAACCAGGTTGTCTAGCTTGAGGCAACAAACCTTCATTTCCCAACATTAACACTGCTGCAGACATGCTAGGCCTATCTTGTGGACACTGTTGAACGCATAACAGTCCCACATGGATCGATTGCAGAACTTCTGATAAATAGCCCGAGATGCCAAGGTAAGCATCGACTAATTCCAAAGACCTTCCTTCTTTATATAGCATCCATCCCTGTACTTACTAAACTAAGTTTAAAGGACCATCTTTTCTAATCCACATGCTTTCGTTGTCAAGTGCATAGAAATAAGTATACTATACTTACATGTCCAAGAAGGTTGTGGTGGTGATCTTTGTGAGAAAATCCTCTATTTCTTTTGCCACTCACTATCTCAAGCACCAAAACCCCAAAGCTAAATACATCTGATTTCACTGAGAAATGGCCATCTATAGCATATTCTGGGGACATGTAGCCACTACGTGGTGATAAAATTTATAAGAAAATTATGTCATGAGCAATAGAAGAGCATTTCATACAATAAGGGATTGAGATTCTTACTATGTTCCAACCACTCGGCTCGTGTTAGCTCCCATCTCGTTTCCTCCGAAACATCGAGCCAGGCCAAAGTCTGATATCTTTGGGTTCATGTCAGAATCAAGCAAAATGTTGCTGGCTTTGAGGTCTCTATGGATTATTCTTAGACAGGAATCTTGATGGAGATACATAAGACCCCGAGCAATACCATTGATAATGTGAAAGCGTTTAGGCCAGTCAAGCACTGCGCCTTGCATTGGATCTGCAAAAAGTTTTTCTCTGTTCACGAGGATGATTTGTTTGCTGGGCAAAATAAGTATGTCAGGAAACGGGGGGCAGTTAGCCTTGACTTTAAGTAGGCGACGGCATGTCTTTCACTCTCATATTTGGAAGAAAGTAAATAAGAAATCAAATCCAATATCTAAAACTAAATATCTTCAAGCATGCGGTAGCTCGAAACTGCACATATAACAGAATAACTATGCTCTGTACCCAATATTATAGAATATCAGAAACTTTTTGGTCCGGTATTTGAAAAATGTGTCGTTACTTATAATTGGTACTCCTGATAGAATCTGATATTGAGCTGATTGTGCAAGGTCAATGATTCTTACCAAATAGAATCAAGTCCAAACTTCTATTAGGCATGTATTCATAAATTAACATCCTTTCGTCTCCTTCAATGCAGCATCCTAGAAGCTTCACGAGATTTCGATGCTGATGTTTAGCTATACAGATAACTTCATTCTTGAACTCATCAAGTCCTTGGAGAGAATTTCTTGATAGCCGTTTGATAGCAATTTCTTCGGGGAGGAGCTTGTCAGGGATATATACGGAACAGGTTCATGTAAAACAGTATTTGTTTTGCATGATGCCAGTTTACAAAATTCATCTTCCACTCACTTTACACATTTGACTTTCATGACATTGATTCCATTTTTTGTTTAGAAAACTTCATTTCTTATGAAAAATAAGAGTAATTTTTCATTGACCCCCAAATAGTAGGGCGGAAAGGGGGGAAAGCTCTCTCATTCCAATAAAATGAAATCAGATCAGTTCTGTAAAAACAACACGAAGAATTACCCCAAAAGAACTAGATTCCGTAAACAACATACCCTAAGGCCTCAAATTAGACCAAGGATTCTGTGACCAAAATATCTGATATTGTGAGGTGCCTGCCCTGTTAAAAAAAAAAAACAAAAGAAAAGAAAAAACCTATATATTACCTTGTAAACAGGTCCAAACCCACCCTCCCCAAGCTTGTTATTAATTGAAAAATTATTGGTAACTTTAGATATTGTATATAAATCGAACATTGGTATCTCTATGTCTTTGTTGTGACTTTCCATATTATCACGGTCCNTGTAAACAGGTCCAAACCCACCCTCCCCAAGCTTGTTATTAATTGAAAAATTATTGGTAACTTTAGATATTGTATATAAATCGAACATTGGTATCTCTATGTCTTTGTTGTGACTTTCCATATTATCACGGTCCATACAATTGTGTCTCTGCCTGCCTGAAACAAAAGTGGTGAATTGGATTTAACTCGATAGAAAAACAAAAGAAGGATTTCATTTAGCTGAGTATGGATAACTTGGTTTCTCCCATTGACAATAGTAGAAAATGGTAGATTTTACTTACCGCCTGTTTTGACCCCGTGATTTCTTTTCTTCCTTCTTCGAAGATACAACATCAGACTAAGCCCAAGCAGAACCATTCCTATTGACAACGACAAACTTAATTCAAGAACATATTTGTTCCATCCTTTTAACCCTGCAATATTTTGTACGCCAATAAAATGAATTCTTTTTCAATAATGATACAACCTTGAAATTGATATGTAACAGATTGTCTATGAAGGGAGATTAGACAAGAGTAAAGAATTTGTTCATTAAATTCTTTTTTTCTTACCTAATTCAGAAGAAGCCATTCTAATATAGATATCTTGTCCGGCTTCAGAAAGCTGTCTGATGTCAATTAGGTCTTTGAACCAAAGTAGACATCCACTTCCCCCTTTGCTTATATTCAATTGACTATAAGCCGTACAAGAACAATTCTTTAAGCACACTACCTTGCATTCATGGAGGGTCATACTCTCGTTAAATCAGGAATATTGTGTGTCTGGCAATTTAATACCGGAATACTTAAGAAATACATCTCCATTTTGGCAATTCAAGGAAGTTCTTCGAACACACCCGCCCGACCAATCTGCCCTATCCCAACCTTCTGGATCTTTAGGCAGAAATCTATCCAAACATCCACAAACGGGAGAATTTCCAATATTGCAACTACCATATGCACCACACACTTTATAAATGTCACAATTATCTGTCGGAGCAGTAATGTAAACCACCCAACTATGAGTCCGACTAACCCACATCCAACGCTCTGAAACACCACTTGGACTCACTGCATACCTTGAAATAATTGATCCAAGGAGCTCATAAGCATAGTATCCCTCATTTTTGTTTATAACTACTCCAAATTTGTAAATAGAATTTTTCCTCAAGTTTGGCATCCCACTATAGCGTAGTCCATTCCAAGGTCCGGTTTTAAACACCTCAACTGAACCTCTTTTCATAACAAGTTGTGGATAACCACTAGGGTCAAAGTGATATGTAAAATCTCCAGAAGATGGATCATCATTGCTTTTCCATGGTGATAGATAGACCTCCAGACCAGTTATAAAGTTCCAACCGAGCTTCATCCCTGGAAACAATGTATCAGTCGGATTATTAAAACTCCCCCAAAGGAAATTCCCTAGGCCATCATCATTTGCATCTTTCACAACTAAGTTTCCAGAGTCGAGCAATATTGCAACTGGAGTTTTCACAGGTCGGGATGTATTAGATGACCATATGATACCACCATTAGATTCGTTTAGAAGAACTAGAAGTCCTGGCTCAATAACCTTTAAGACTACTCCTGATGTATTTGAGACTGGAATTTCTCTGTTGGCAACCCATACTACCGTCTGAACTGTTATTTTCTTGTACAACATGCCCACGTATCTATTCTTGGAATTTCCGGGGCTGAAAAATCCCAACTGAAGATGCCACCCGATGAAACTAGGGTCTCGCCATCCCTAAGGATCTGTGTAGTAGTTATAGTATCTGTTTGATTGGAGATTTCCTGGATGGACATCAAAAAGGTTAAGACAAAAATTAAGAGGGAATATTTATTGGAAATCTTCATGGTTATAGTTCTACTCTCTTTCTCCATTTTTTCTTGTTTAATAGAATTGATTTTTAAGCAATAAGCAGTAGCTTGAATGCCTATTGACTGAATATGAGGTTTAGTGCACACGCCCTTACTATAGACTCCGAAAACTTATTACGAGCACTGATAAATTGCATCCAATCGCCAAATCTGAAGTATTATAAGGTTAATATTATGCCTCAAATATATGAAAAAAGCATGCTTAGATTCGAGTAGGACCACTATTTCATATATATGGACAGGACCAACAGATTAGCTAAAATGAAATTATCATCTATAACAGTGCATAGATTAATATACGTTTCCGCTAGAACTGTCAGATTTTCTTGTGCTTGGCTTCCAGGTTGAACCTGGTCTGAGCTCCTCTATATAGCATTTTAGGTGCCTTGGTACTAGTGTCTTACTTGATATGCCAGCGCCCTCCACAATTAGACTTTATTAGACCTTAGCTGTGGCTTTCAACTCAGCAATGTTCATAGTTCAAGGTGACTATCTTGAGCTCAACTCGCATATTTTTACAAGCTTTCTAAATGTAGTTTAATCTTCTAAACTTGAATTTCCTGCTATATTATGTTGGTATTTCAGAGTCAATGAGAAACGATCTCATACTCACAGGGATTGCTAAAATAGAAGTCTAAGCTAATCTAAATTAACTATAATTTTAGTCTAGTTTTAAAAAAAAATTATTAAGAAGAAAGAAATTAAAATTACCAAGATTTTGAGCTCCATCATGGTCATCTCCACAATCTCTAATTATCAATTAATTCTAGACCGAAAGTTGGAAATTAATCTATTATCGTCTCATGAATTTAAAAGTTAAGGTCAGATTAAATAGATCTAATTTAGATTCTATTGGGCTGTATGCCTGTAGAGTATATTTTTCTTTGATTATAAAATAATTTTTTTATATATGTTTATGGTTTTATTTATTGCATTTGTTTGCTATTGAACATTTGAATTAAAGTATATGTGATCACTTGTGATAATATAAGTTGAATGCTTATATTGAGAAACAAAGCATGTCACAATTTATAGTTTGATTATAAATAATTCGTTCACAACCAAACCAATGTAGGAAGATTTACTCCTCGTACTGGAAGGTTGTACTATTGAATCATTCACTATTTGGATTTCGCGATTTACCCTTATTGTAGAAATAATTAAAGATGAAACTACAACACTTAGAGTTTATTGAATGGTCCACAAGTCGAGTTTAATTCTATAGCATAATCGTGCATGAATTAAGTTTGAGTTGATGTATATCTATTCGTGAGTTTAAAGATTTTTTTGATTCATCAATGAATGAGATCAATTTCATTGACCAAATATCCAGTGAGTTGAGAGCTTGAAAATGAGTGAAATAGATAACAAGAATTTATGTCGTGATCCATCGTTTAAAAAAAAAAAAAGGGGTAAAGTGAATACTTAAGTTTTTTTTTTTTGAACTGCTATAAATCTAACATTAATACTTAGTTACGGCTAAACTTCGACATCTTTGAATAGTTCACATGACCATTGAAAATGGTACTTAAGTTGGTGATAATAATAGAGGAAAAAATTGTCATTTGTGCCCGTTCCTAATTATCTGATCTTGGACATAATCCACACACAGAGAGCACGTCAGGTCAGATGAACATATTACTTATATATATTTATTTTAAATTTTAATTTATGTGATCTTATAGATTCTAAAAGTGTAGTCTTTTGTTCTTAGAGGAAAAAAATTAAAAACTAATAATTAGATTAATTGGTCTAAAATCGATTAGATATGATCTAATAATTAGAATTTTGTTAATATATGTACAGTCCCAATGCTAGCTTGAAAATTTTCTGGATTCACTTATAGTTATTAAAATTTTTAAACTTAATTGTAATTGTAATTAAATCTTAGGGACTACATGTAAAATTATATCAAATTGTTACCTAATTTGATAACTATGACAAGGTTTTTGTGCATATAAATATAGCTGCATAGGGGGCCAAATTCTATAGCAAAAAGAGAAAAGGTTGTAAAAATTATTTTCTTATTTCTTGATCTTCTCTTGGTCAATTCAATCTACCATTTGATTTTTTATTTATTTAAAAGAGAGTGTTCATATGTTGGTGTAGTCATGACTTTGAATAATACCATGAAAGGTTTGAAAATTTGAAGCATCAAGAAAATTGAAAGTTCGTGACAAATTTGTAATTCAGACCAATTCAAGAATTGAAATCAAATTTGGGTAAATTCGAATTCTTTGATTTTTGATTATAATATAATAATGATTATATATATATATATATATATGGATAATCCTTGTTCTGCATTCCCAACGCATTCTTCCTTCCTTCATTTACATCCCATCATTTTCCAAGGTAATTGGGGTCAACACCAATTTTGTTTTAAAGAAGTTGAATTATGCCAATTCACACATTATTGATAAATACTGACCACATATTTTCTGTCAGTCGGAAATCACATTATCTGGAATATTGGCCCACCTCTAGTAAGGATGAAATCAATAGTCACCGCAGCTTGGGAGGTAGCCTGAATTAAGGGTGTGTTTGATCTACATTATTTTGGAAAAATATATTTTGAAATAATAGAATGATGGATAATGTGTGGTTGAAAAAGAATGAAAAGTTATTGATGTGATGGAAAATATTATTTTATTGAATAATGTGTGGTTGGAAATGAGTAGAAGAATGAAAATGAAAAATTTTAATGTGTACTAAACATGGGCTAAGTCTCTTTTTGTAATCACTCTTTTAAAATTATAACTTTTTTTTTACTTATTTTCAATCTTACAATTTCACAATAATTTTTTTTTCAATAAAAACCAAAACATTTTTTTCTTACTTTCGAACTACTCAATCTTCAAAAATTTACTATTTAAAAATTCATTATTCACTTGAGCTTATATGGACAAGTTTTCAAAGACTGCTTGTTTATTTGTGTTGCTTCAGCTCGAGATGTTTGATATCGATATTGACATAATATGGCCCTAGTTGGACGCATCTATAAAGGCATTTTTAATTGAGTTGGGACGCAAGTTTAGAAATTTTTTTTTATTGACTCCAAAGTTGGACGATAAGTTTAACCATTGAGATATTTTTTGAATTATTTACACCGTGGACCTCTTTTCTGAAAAAGAAAAAAAGTGCATCTATACCTCATTTTTTTTTAGAATGTTCATACTTTCCCCGTTGTAACAAAAGATAAATTTAACCATCAATAGACATTCCAACTATAAGATACTCTTTATTTTAGAGTCAATGCTTTGAAATAAATTCCAATACTCTTTCATCTAACTTTTTTAAAATAGAGAATTAATATGATTTTTCAAATTTGAAAAGGCAAACTCACCCTATATTTTTGTTTTATAATAATTATATTTAATAACTTACATTTTTTGATACTCTATTTCTGACGCCGGACAGAATAGCAATTATTCTGTAAGCTGCTTTCAGCAGATAATTCAAAGAGAAGAACACAAGAGAAAATACCAAGACAAACAAGAAAAATCTTTATTAATTCATTCACCCCTCGAAAACAGTCCACAAGCTAGGCTATATAGCTAGAAGATCATAATTATAGGAATTTTACAAAAAATAGCAAATCTCAATAGCCATATCAAAAGAAAGTACGTAATAAAATAAATAATATCCCAAAAATCTGGCTCAAATCGAGTTCATAATCTATTTTAAAAAGGCAAACAAAATATTACCAAAAAAGAAAAAAAAACTAAAATTGAAGATTAGGAAGGGAAAACAATGGATTTTGCCCTCGAAATCGATGCGCAATAAGCAAAAGCTTGTTTACCACAATCTACGCGTCGAAAAGAGCTTTTCGATTGGGGTCATGAGCGCGATTCTGATAACCGTAACCAAAGTTATGGCCAAAATAACAAAACGTGTCCAAAAACTGCCTTAATTAGGAAAGATCATCAATTACTTGTCATTTTTACACTGATCCACCAATTCATGGTATCTCAGCGCTATCAACGAGCTATTGGATAACTCGACATCATCTGACTCGGATCATCATGCATCAATTTCTTAAATAATTCAAATTTTGTTTGAATTGATTGATCATTAACATATAAAAAAAATATAGCTTTGTGTGTGCGTGTGTTTGAACAAATAGGTTTGATTCAGATATGTCAAAGGTTGTGAGTTAGAAACTAGGTGGTTAAATGTGTGGTGGTAGTCGTTGAGGATAGTGACTGTATGTGATGGAGGTGATCACCGGCTTGTGGTCATGTTGTGGATGTTGTAATGATTGATATCTATTTGCTAAGATTTATGTTGATGGCAGTGTTGGTGGGATTTGGGAAGGCGATAGTATTATGGAGCTTGATTTTGATCTTGGTGGCGGTGGCAACAATGGAAAGTGCAGACTAGAGATTTTGGGGTTGCTTTTTGCTAGGATATGTCGAATTATGGTAGTGTGTGCCCCTACAAGTAACACGTGTTGTCTTACAAGTAACAATTTTTTGTTAATTCAAATGAAATTGAGTAGGTTGTAGCGGTGGTTGTGATGGGAGATGGTGTTAGGGTTGATAGCTGAAAATGGTGTTTGGGTTTGAGACTAGAATAATTAGGCGACACTTGGCTTACCTTGCAAGTTACGATTTTTTTATTAACACTAAGGGCCAGTTTGATTGGCAAAGGTGAAAGAATTTTTAATTCCATGTAAGTTGGAAAATAAAAATCCAAGTATCTCATAGAAATGCATTTTCCATGAAATTGACAAAAAACAAGTTTAAAGTGATTGTACTTTGGAATTCGAACTCAATTTTTACTTTCGTATCAAATAGCCAAAGTAAAAATTGAATTTTTCGGATGTGACATTTTCCATGGAATTTAAACAAATCAAACGGATCCTAAGGTGCAATTATGATTTATAAGAACAATATGACCTTTTTTTTAATGAACCAGACGACTGTGCAGGTGGAGTATTTATTCATAGTAAAAGTTAAAACAAAATACAAAACATAGGAGGGGTCAGATAACCTGTCCTGTGATAAAATAAAAGTACCTGTCTAGAAATTTGGCAGATAAAAGTAAGAGGATATGAGTTTTATCTCTCTCACGCGAGCTCCAGTGCTCACACCTTTAAGTTCTATAATTATTTGGATTAATTCATAAGAGGATTGAGAAATTTCGATTACAGACACGGCATCCAAGATGCAAATCCGAAGTAATATACGGTGAAGATTATGCTTCAAAAGTCTATGCATGATTAGATTCGAGTAGGACCACTATTTTATTGATACGGATGTTCCACTGACCATCACCTTAATGGTTCCAAGAATACTGGAAATAAATAAAGGCAGACTAGTCTATGGTATCTGGAGCTATTCACTTCTCTATTTCCATCGATATTGACATGGAATAATTATGTCACTATCTATGCTTTAACAATTTAGCTTAAAAGAAAATATCATATATAAATTTGTATATGTCAAATTAAATTAAGGGTAATTATATTTACATCACATCTTTAATAAATATACCACAAAAATATCATTAATCTTTATTCATTGTTATACTTATATTCTTAATTTTTTTCTTCTTCACAATCTTATTTTTAACATTTAACCGATAAGAAAATCTCGTCCTTAGTCATGATTATCTTACAAAAAGTATTGTTAATGTGTTTTAAAATGAGGGTGTAGTATTTAGTCGTATTTTTGCATTATTTTTGTTTTTCTTATTTAAAAATACAATGGGCATATGCATCTTTTTCCTTTATCTTAAATAAAATTTTGAAGAGAAATCATAATTAAGAACAATTTTTGTTATTTTTAGAATAAGAATACGATAAAAAAAAAAGTCTAAGACATAAATGTGATAATTTGCAAAGGTTATAAACCTTTTATACAATTAAAATATAGCCTAGTTATTAAAAATTGTGATGTGAATATATTTAGCCTTTAATTAATTTAATTTAGCTGATGTTAGATATACTGTGCTAGGCTTCGAGGTTGAATTGGGTCTATGCTCCTCTAAATAGCCTTAGGTCTAAGTTAGAATTTATTTGACCTTAGCTTTGGCTTTCAACTCTCATATGTTGAATCTATAGTTCAAGGTGACTGATAAGTGTGTTTTATGCACTTATTTGTGTCATATTACTAACCTTTTATATCGTCAAAATTTTGAATTTTACTTAACTTGTGTTAATTTTCTTTTTGTTTCAGTTTTGGATCCGTTTGTAAGCAATTGAAAAACAAAGAAGGATGAATTGATGATTTGATGGAAAGTTTGGGACTGATGTGCACATGAGAAGAAGTAGAAGGGCCAAAATAGAAGTAATTAGAAGTTGAAGACCACAAATTGAGAAAATAATGAAGAAGGTGACTAAATTGCAAAATTTGAAAGTTATTATAACTGCGCACCCGTCGAGTTATATAGACACGGCAGCCCCCCGGGTTGGAATACAAAAAAGGGAAAAAAAACATTGGTGCCTAGGTGACAGTCGGCCCGATTTCTTAATCCCACGCCGATACACAGCCTAAATTCTGTTTTCGTTTTGAATTCTGTTTCAACTGGGATTCTTACTTTGCACCATTATTTGCACGATTTTTGGAAAATTTTGGACACTTGATAAATACAAATTATCAACATAATTAGGGGTGTGGGGGAATTGATTGCAAAAAGGAGGCAAAAGAACACGTCAAGATTGAATTCAAGAATTTTTAGGCGATGAACATCTTTTACTTTATTTTTCACAATATGTTCGGCTAAACAAATCCGATGTTAGGGTTACGATAAATCTTGTATCATTGATATTTAATTCTTAGTTTTTCTTTTTGATGTTTACATACATTTTCAGCTATTGAACATTTTTCATGAAATTATCTTCTTTACAATTATGTGCACAATGATTGTATGAACATTGTAGCTTGTTTTAGTTTCGAAAGATGAAAAATAAGTTGGATATAATGTTAATCGTCGTAGAGTCCGATAGGGCTATACTTTACGTGATCTTTAAGCATTGATAAATCTTTTATGCATTCTTGTATATGTGCACTTGTCATTGAAATATAGTCGGATCACATATGAAAATATATTCTTGGATCTTGGATTAATGTTATAAGGATATAATATAATAATGATCAACAACAAAAAAAAATGTAATGGACATTGAGTATTTATAATAAGAGGTATTTGGGGAGCATATGATAAACAGAACTCTTGAAATAAATATACTACATTGATCTACTCGAGGCGTAGAACACATTGGCCAAATGAATCTTTCATCCGACTATCGAGCCCCACTCAAATAATAGGTCAAATGTTGGTCAAACCACACATAAAACCAATTTCTCCAACAACTATCTCTAGATTAACCCAAAATACATCAATACTGAACGCATGGTTATAAGAATTTTTCATGCCTTTAATTGCATCAATAATTTTTGCATACTGTATTTTTTCTAATATTAATAAAATTATCCAGAGTTAGAATTAGCCCAACAGCACGCATTCTTTGAATATCTTCTACAAAAATATAATTATTTATATATCCCGCATCTATTAAATTGATGAGACAAAATATGTCTTTTAACAATTTGCGTGTCAAAGAAATATCATCTTATGAAAATATTTGTTCTTCAAATACGTCTTTTTCTCTGTATAATACGTGTCATTAGTTCAGTAATCAAAAAAAATCTCATGATTTAGATTAATTGTCTCCTTTTTTTTCTTTTTCTTTTTTCCTATTACAATTGCACTATTCAATTTTCAGTTTTATTCGAGTCTAATTGTTTTATGCTTGGTTGGGTATTAGTGTGATTTTAAAAGAATCAGCTTATGTTGTACTAAAGAATCAGTTTCGAGAAGAATCACTTGAATATGAAGGATTTTTTATAGTTGATGTATGTTTAAAATCAGCATTTAAACATTTGGTAAATAAAAGTAATTTATCACTGTACCATTGTATAATTATTAAAATGGACATTGATTATAATTATGTCCCTTTAAATTATTATTTGCATTAATAACATTTCATAATTTTATAATAATATCAAATATTTTCTAAGAAGTTATATTCACTATAGTTATTTTTGAAAGTTACGAGTTCGACCCTAAAATCACTTAGAAATGGATGAGTAGCTGAATAATGCGGAATTAAAAACTATCGTCGATTAATATTGCAACAAGTGAAAATAATTAATTACTATAGATTAATCAACTATCCTATGTAGAATTGCCGGCTTGTTTGAAATCAATAATGTAAACACTACAGAGAATTGATGAAGGAGAATACCCTTAATTGGGTAAAAATTTTAGGACTAAGTCAGTAGTTTTCACTATAGATAATAAGAACTTTAAGTGTGATTCAGTCAAGAAAACTCATTAGATTCACTGATCTAATTCCTGCAATCTCCAAAATTCGTTGGAACATGCTTCACTCACAACTGCTCCCGATCTTCTAGAATTGTTTATCTCTCGTGAATCACCAAGAACACATTGTTCTTGTACTATTCCTGTGTTTGCGATCCAACCCCCCCCTCCCCCCTCTCAATCTTCAATTGTATTTAGGAAGTTGGTGTTTTGGATTATTTGAATTTGATATTTTTCCTAACCTGTGGCTGATTGATCTTAAAAATCAAATGCTTAATCTCAATGTTTAAAAACTACACAAATTTTGACTTTGTAGGTGATTTATATAAAAGAAGATCAACATCTTCTTATATTTTTAATCTGTGTGATAAGTGCATCAGTTAAAAATTCCAACTGCAAAAATATTATGGCTCTATCATCTACTGAGACCAAATATATAGTAGATTGTAATGCCATGAGAGAGAGAGAGAGAGAGAGAGAGAGAGAGAGAGAGACTATGATTAAGGGGTTTACTGAAGGAAACATGGTTCTGCTCATGAACTTATCAGATTGCATAATGATAATCAAAGTGCAATTAATCTTAGAAAGAATTCTGTGTATCACGATAAAACTAAGAATGTTGATATAGAATTTTATTTTGTTAGAGACATGTTGGATAAATGTATGATTAAATTAGTTAGAATTCCTACTAAATTAAATTCTTTTGACCTCGGTACCAAAGTTCTTCCCTTAAATAAATTTAAAAGTTGCTTGAAAATTCTAAATGTTACTTGAAAGGTGTAATGTTTAGAATAACAAGCAATGTAGTTTTATTTTTTGTAGTTTAAACTAAGTCTTAAGTTTTTTGGTTTTTACAAGTTTACCCAAGGAAGTGATACATTGTTTTTTAAGTTCCAGACACTCGAGTTAAGGCCAAAATTAGTTCAACAAGATGGATATTATTGAATGTTCATTGCCTCACTAATTGTTGTCTCTTTGACCAGTTGACCATTGTTGATAAAAATGTATTTGAACAATGCGATTTTTGGCATCTTTTGGCTAAATGAATGTTGTAATCTAGCCTTATATGTGAAGTATTTGTGGGCGTTGGATCTACATTTTGTGGTCCATATAAATAGGGCATAAACCCATTTTTGACACAGATAAGTGTGTATGCCGTTTTATTTTTCAGTTGTCTTCTAGGGTTTTCACTTTGATTCAAGCTCCTTCTGTATGTAAATCTTTAGCGAATTTGTGATGTACTGAGTGTATATTGATAGGTAATCTTGCGTAGTTTATTGTGGTAATCTTGTAAATTATGAGGTGAGAGAAATTTGAAGAAATCCTTCGATTTTTTTTAATATTTGCACTAGACTCCATCGTTTTTTTTTGGACTGATTTTTGGCTTGATTTTAGTTATTCGGAACATAATATAATTTGTAGATGTTCAACGGATGAGTAGCGTTTAAAGTACGTGAACATCCGGAGCCGTTAATAGGTAAAAAATTCTTATGTTCAATTATTTTAATCTTCTGCGAAGTTTTATTTTTTTTCCTTTGAAGAGATTTTTTTTTTAATCTTTTCTGAGTAAAAAAGAAAAAAAAAAAAGCTTTATCATTCCTTAATTAAACGTTAGGAGAAAAATTAAATGTTTCCATATACTTACTTTATGTTTAATTTCATATCCTTGGAGTCCAAGCTCTTAGTTTACCGTGAGAGAATTTTTCAATTTAAATGAGAACTTAATTGCAAAACATTATATTTCATATGCTTGGAGCTGAAAATGATATTTTTCAAATTTTAGGTTATTTTATAATATGTAGGCTTCAATTGTAATCATAGCCTTTTATTTTATTCATTTTCACAAATTTTTTTTTGGGCCAATTTCAAATCCTTGTGAGAAGCTGAAATTTTGTGTAAAAGAAGTCATTCATAATAAATTTCACCAACGTATAAATAATAATTACACATTGTTGTTAGAAACCTCCACAGTCAAGTTCAAGTAGTGACAACATAACAAAGCAGCTCTACCCATAAATTCAGCCCCTTCGATTTCCAGCATCCTAGTCTGCTAAAAAATTCTTTATAAACTCAACTATTCCTCGAATATGCCCTAGAAAACTTGTTTCGTCAAGAATAGAAATCAGTTTGATTTATGCTTTCTTTACTGCCATCAGAATATGTTTTACTATTTACTAATATTTATTTAAGTGTTAAACATATCCCCTTCCTTTGACTCCTGGGATTGACTGATAAGCAAAACTTTGAGAAATTTTGGGCTTGTTCTCTTTTCTATTTTCAAGCCGTTTTCTGTTTTCATATTTTCAAAATAGTGAAAATGCGTTCTCTTTCCTATTTTCAAAAACGCGTTTTTGAAAACAAGTTAAAAATTTTCAAAACGCGATTTGGGTGTTTTCAATTTAACATCACCCCAACCACCACCAATGCCGCTGCAACCATCACCATCGTCGCCTACATCAAGCCACCACAAAAACCATTGTCGCCGCCGCCATCACCGCTTACACCACACCTCCACAAAACCATTGCCGCCGCTGCAGCATCACCCCAACTACCACAAAAATTGCCACCACACAACTGCTAGATCCACCACCACAAAACCACCAAAATCGTCGCAGAACCACCACCACAGCCACGCACCCAAACCACTGCCACAGCCACGCACCCAAACACCACAGCCATAGCCACAACCTATACCACACCACCGTCACACACAACGCACCAAAAACCACCACACAACTACCACAACCACAACCAACCACCGCCTCAGTAAAAAAGAGAGAGAGAGAGAGACGAAACCGCCAACGATCGCAGCCACAACCAACCACCGCCGCGCACCACGCACCGATCCCAGCTACCGTCGCTACTCATCGACAATTTTCCATATTTTAATTTTCGAAAACAATTTTTCAAAATGCTAAAAAGAACACATTTTCAATAATCTCAAAATAGACACTCAAAACACAAAACTCAAAATGAATTCAAAACTCAAAACACAAAATTAAAACACAAAGAGGATAGCCCCTTACTTTTGCCAAGTTAATCTTCAATGTCTTTAGATTTTTCTTTTTCAAAACAAATCTACATTGAAGCTGATTTCCTAGGTTTTGAAAGATATTGGTGTTGGACAAGGGCGGAGCTAGAAATATATGTTTTGGTGGGCTGAAATTTAATAATTTTTCCAATGAACTTATATTATAAAATATGCTCTATACTACACGAAATTTAGTTTAAAATGTTAAATTTATGACACTCATAATAATGTGAGTCGGAATATATTTTTGGACACTCATAACAAAGTTCTAACAAATATATTTTTAACTAATAAAATTAAATATATATCATATTACTTATTTTGATAATAATATCAATTTCATGGTCAAAATAAATAAATTTTTATCTCGCAAGTATAAATAAATAACATGTGAAAAAATACATTTAAAATTTTTTTAATTACTTTTAAGCTTAGTCAAACATGTGACATTTCATACTATTCAAATAAGTCATTTATCTTTAATCAATAAAAACTATTTGTTATATAATAAACTAATTTGATTATAAGTGTACTCTTTAAACTTAGTTATATATATGTATGTGAAATAAAATATCTAATTTGGTAACGAGTTATTTATGTATCATGAATATGAATAAAATAAAAGTTGGGCTAAAATTAATTTTTGAGATGGGCTAAATTTTTATTCTTTTTTGATTTTTACAATGAAATTGGGATAAATTTTCCATTTTTACAAGCTAATTTGCTTCTGGGATAGGTAGAGTTGGGCTATAGTCTATCCCAGCCCCCTCCATCAGCGTCTGGTGTTGGAAAATGAAGTTCAAGATTCAGTAAAATTTAAAAATATATATTCATGAACTTGGTCCCAAGATCTACTAAGCTAATTAGATTTGCCTTTCAAACATCATAAATGAATCACATAATGGATAAAAACTTTCTTGATCTCGAAGATTCCTTGATCTACAAGCTTCATTGTTCTTCAAACTTCCAACCTTCAAGCCTTCTTTAATATTGTCCGCGTATAGACTACACACCAATAAATATCAATCTTGATTTAAAAACTACATTATTTGGGAGTGGGATTGTATAAAAGGAACAAGAAACAAATTCTCTATTTTCTCTCTGTCAAATGGCTAGGACTGCCCTAGGACCGTCCCCTATGCTTAAATAAGCCTAAAGCTACATCTCCAAATTCTAATGTGTCTAAAAATCTTATTTTGACCTTTTTACATGTGCTCCATGAAATTTTCACATGTGCAATTAAGTCCAAGACTCTTCAAGAAGCTTCAAAAGGATCTGAATGAATCTATATATCTTATATTCCAATAATTGAATGATGGTCAAGCCAACTTGAGACCATACAAGACAATTATTAGTTTCTAATAACTCCATTAAATGCTAGAAACTGAACTTTCAAATATTTAACACGACATAAGCAATATTCACGCCATTACATCCGCTTGAATTGTCATCTTTATGTCTTATCCCATCGGACATCAAAGAAATAGATCTTGGCTAAAATGATTGTTTTTCCCTTCTAGTTATTTTCTCAGCTTTCTCTTAAACAGTTTGTTGATGCAATCATAGAATACAGATTTAGGCATCCCAAACACTGAGATCAAATTTAAATTGCTCTCTAAAGAAAAACTCAAAACGGACTCATTAATTCATCTAATAGAGTGACTAGTAAGTGTAGTTTCTACATTTATTCGAGATCCTAAATGATGATATTTTATTATTCTTTGGATAGATTAATATCTAATTTGTTATTTATTTATTTTTATTAGGGAAGACTCATGTTTGACAGAAAATTGGAAGAAAGAACGAAAAGGGCTAAAATGAAGCAAATCCAAGTTCGGGGTCTAAAGTGTAAATACTCAAAAGTTATGTCGGACCTCACGATGAAGATTCAAGAGTGGTATGGGTCATTGGATGAGGAAATAAGTCAAATTGATAAAATATAGTCAAAATATTATCAAACATCAATTTTCAGCTGAAATAGTTATGCTCTAAATTTTTAGTCCTACACTGCAACCCATTTTTGGCATAGCAAACGTTCAAATTAGAGAAATGATATTTTCAAAAGAATTGTAGCCCTTTGAGTTAGCTTTCTAACTCATTTTGAATCACCTGAATTGTGTAACATGAAAGCAAGTTATAATAAAAATATTGAAAGCTGCTCTGGACAAGCATAGGTGCGTGCCTCAGTATAAAACGGGAAAAAAAATCCAGTATTTCTTATTTTTTGTTTAGGTAAGAATTCAATAAAATCTTTTCGGCACTCTTTAAATACTAAAGTCGACTAAAACGTGGAAGGACCTCCCTACACCTAAAATTCATATATTCTACATATTTTAGAAGCGAAGAACGAAGCCAATTTTTCTCCTTCCTTTTCAAGATTTCATTCAAGAAAGTGGATTTCTCCACTTTCGTCCATCCTTCTTGATTCGGGTGATACTATTCCATATTTTTGTGTGTAATTTAATATTTATGATAATTAGCTAAGTTTTTCTATTGTATTGGATGATCGAGGAGCCTTATATTTGTTGACTTCAATTTAAGACTTTAATATAGGTATTTCTTATTATTTCTTGATTGATTTTTCATTCTCATTGCACTTTTTAATTGTTTGACCATCAATTGAATATATAGTTACTCATTGTAATGTAGAAATACTCATAATAAATTTAGAACGCTATAAAATCAACACATGAGCAATATGCAGTAGGGATAATAACTATGGCATATGCAATCATGTAGATAACTTAAACTAAATGAATGCTTTTTATATAAATTCGGACTAGGAATACGATTGGGTCGTGCTAATCATAGGTTGGTGTATATTGGGCAAGAGCATTTAACATATTAGCGTTATCGGTTGTTAAAAATGCATGAAGTTAGTATTAATGATTCCCCATATTTAATAGATGGAAATTTGCCAGTGGTATCATGTTTGTTGAATTCATCAATTACAGAGAAGAATGCTAATTCTTTAATAGAAAACTAATGTTTATAACGAAAGAAAAATACGTTATTCTGGTTGAAGAACAATGATAAAAGCAACATGGGGTAACTAATGTATCTTATTTACTTATCGTGCTTCCACCTGTGAAATGGTCATTTGGTTTTTTGAATTTGCAGTGTTTGTGCTACTTGAACTTTCAGCATCTCTTTCTGTGAAAAAACCAGGCTGTCTAGCTTGGGGCAACAAACCTTCATTCCCCAACATTAACACCACTCCAGACATGCTTGGCCTATCTTGTGGACATTGTTGAACGCATAACAGTCCCACATGGATTGATCGCAGAACTTCTGATAAATAGCCCGAGATGCCAAGGTAAGCATCGACTAATTCCAAAGACCTTCCTTCTTTATATAGCATCCATGTCTGTACTTACTAAACTAAGTTAAAAGGACCATCTTTTCCAGTCCACATGCTAAAAAGAATAATTTCTTTGTCAGTAAACTATACTTACATGTCCAAGAAGGTTGTGGTTGTGATCTCTGTGAGAAAATCCTCTATTTCTTTTGCCACTCACTATCTCAAGCACCAAAACCCCAAAGCTAAATACATCTGATTTCACTGAGAAATGGCCATCTATAGCATATTCCGGGGACATGTAACCACTACGTGGTGATAAAATTTATAAGGCTATTATGTCATGAACAATAGAAGAGAATTTAATATAATAAGGAATTGAGATTCTTACTATGTTCCAACTACTCGGCTCGTATTAGCTCCAGTCTCGTTTCCTCCAAAACATCGAGCCAGGCCAAAGTCTGATATCTTTGGGTTCATGTCAGAATCCAGCAAAATGTTGCTAGCTTTGAGGTCTCTATGGATTATTCTTAGACGGGAATCCTGATGGAGATACATAAGACCCCGAGCAATACCATTGATAATGTGAAAGCGCTTAGGCCAGTCAAGCACTGCACTTTGCATTGGATCTGCAAAAAGTTTTTCTCTGCTCATAAAGATGATTTGTTTGTTGGATATTTTTTGGAAAAGAGGAAATAAGAAATCAAATCCAACATCTCTAACTAACTAATTTCAAGCATACAGTAGCACGAAACTGCATGTATAACAGAATAACTATGTTCTGTACCCAGTATTACAAAAGATCAGAAGCTTTTTGCTCCAGGATTCGAAAAATTTGTGTCATTACTTATAATTGGTACTCCTGATAGAATGTGATATTGAGCTGATTCTTACCGAATAGAATCAAGTCCAAACTTCTATTAGGCATGTATTCATAAATTAACATATTTTCTTCTCCTTCAATGCAGCATCCTAAAAGCTTCACAAGATTTCGATGCTGATGTTTAGCTATACAGATAACTTCGTTCTTGAACTCATCACGTCCCTGGAGAGAATTTCTTGATAGCCGTTTGACAGCAATTTCCTGCCCCTCCTCGAACAGTCCCTATATAAGTTCACAAAACTCATTTTCCACTCACTTTTTACATTTGACTTATCGTGACATTTATATCTTTTTTGTTTAAAGAATTAATCTCTTATGAAATTAAGAATAAATTTTCAAAGGATTCTGCAAGCAAAATATTTGATACTGTGCGGTGCCTTCCCTGTTATATTGGGAAAAAAAAAGTACATTACCTTGTAAACAGGTCCGTACCCACCCTCCCCAAGCTTGTTAAAAATTGAAAAATGATTGGTAGCTTTAGTTATTGTATGAAAATCGAACAGTGGTAGCTCCATGTCTTTGTTATGACTTTCATTATTATCACGGTCCATACAGTTGTCTTCCAGCCTGCCTGAAACAAAAGTAATGAATTGGGTGTAACGTGATAGAGAAAAGAAAACAAAAGATTTCAATTAGATGAATATGGATAAGCTTGGTTACTCCTACTGTCTATAGCAGGAAATGGTAGAGTTTACTTACTGACTGTTCTGAGCCTGTGATTTCTTTTCTTCCTTCTTCGAAGATACAGCATCAGACTAAGCCCAAGCAGAAACATTCCTATTGACAACGTCAAACTTAATTTAAGAACTTTTTTGTTCCTTCCTTTTAACTCTGCAAAATTTTATATGCAAATAAATGAATTCTTTTCAATGATGATACAATCTTGAAAGCAAAAGTATACAGGTTATATATGAAAGAAAATTAGACGAGTAAAGAATTTTTTTATTCAATTCTTAGTTTCTTACCCAATTCAGAAGAAGCCATTCTAATGTAGATATCTTGTCCTGCTTCAGAAAGCTGTCTGATGTCGATTAGCTCTTTGAACCAAAGTAGGCATCCACTTCCCCCTGCGCTTATATCCAATGGACTATAAGCCAAACAAGAGCAATTCTTTAAGCACACTACCCTGCATTCATCGAGTGTCATACTCTCGTTAAACCAGGAATATTGTGTGTCTGGTAATTTAATACCAGAATACTTGAGAAATATATCTCCATTTTGACAATTCAAGGAAGTTCTTCGAACACATCCGGCCGACCAATCTGCCCTATCCCAACCTTCTGGATCTTTAGGCAGAAATCTATCCAAACATCCACAAACAGGAGAATTCACAATATTGCAACTACCATATGCACCACACACTTTATAAATGTCACAATTATCTATTGGAGCAGTAATGTAAACCACCCATCCTTGCGTTCGACTAATCCATATCCAACGCTGTGCAATACCGCTTGGACTCACTGTATACCTTGAAATAATTGATCCAAGGAGGTCATAAGCATAGTATGCCTCGTTTTTGTTTAGAACTATTCCAAATTTGAAAATGGAATTTTTCCTCAAATTTGGCATCCCACTATAGCGTAGTCCGTTCCAAGGTCCGGCTTTAAACACCACAACTGAACTTCTTTTCATGACAAGTTGTGGATAACCAGTAGGATCAAAATGAAATGTAAAATCTCCTGAAGATGGATCATCGTTGTTATTCCACGGTGACAGATAGACCTCCCGACCAGTTATAAAGTTCCAACCGAGCTTCATTCCTGGTAACAACGTATCCGTCGGATAATTAAAACTCTCCCAGAGGAAATTCCCTTGGCCATCATCATTCGCATCTTTCATGACTAGGTTTCCTGAGTCAAGCAATATTGCAACTGGAGTTTTCACGGGTCGTGATGTATTTGATGACCATATGATTCCACCACTAGATTCGTTCAGAAGAACTAGAAGTCCTGGCTCGATAACCTTTAAGACTACTCCTGATGTATTTGAGACTGGAGTTTCTCTGTTGGCAACCCATATTACAGTCTTGACTGTTATTTTGTTGTACCACATGCCCACATATCTATTCTTGGAATTTCCAGGGCTGAAAAAGCCCAACTCAAAGCTTCCACCTGATGAAACTATGGTCTCACCATCTCTAAGGATCTGTGTAGTAGTTATAGTATCTGTTAGATTGGAGATTTTCTTGAAAAACACTAAACAGATTAAGACAAAAAGCAAGTGGGAATATTTATTTGATATCTCCATGGTTCTAGTTCAACTCTCTTTCTGTTTTTCTTGTTTTGTAGAATTGATAATTAGGAAATAAGAAGAAGCTTTAATGCATATTGACTGAATATAAGGTTTAGTGTACAAGCCTTAACTTCTTGACTTGGAAAATTCTTACCAGGATCCAGAAAATGTATCCAATCTGCAAATCTGAAGTATTAAAAGGTCGAGATTATGCTTCAAATATCTATGAATGATTATATGAGTAGGACCACCGTTTCATTGATATGAACAGGACAGGACAGTTCAATGGATTGACTCCAAGAATGATGGGAATAAGAAAATGCTGACTAGTCTATGGTATCTGGAGCTATTTCCCTTCTCCATTTCCATTAATATTACCCTGGAATAACTAAGTCTTTCTATCTAAGCTTGTATAATTAACAATTTAGCTTAAATGAAATTATCAGCTATAAAAATGTATATATTGATGATATATGTTCATATAATTCTGCTAGCATTAGATTCTCTTGTTCTTGGCATCTGATTTGAACTCGTTCCGAGATTCTTTATATAGCTTTTAGGTGCCTTGGTACACTGTCTTACTTGAGATATGGCCACAGACCTCCACAATCAGACTTTATTAGACCTTAGCTATGGCCTTCAACACGAATTGTCTTGCAATATCAGGTTGGTATTTAGTTGTTTCATTTGGATAAAAAAAAGCTTTTAGTATATTTTGATCAATCTGTGGTTGAAAAATTGATAAAAACTGTGGATCCCATAAAATGTGTCGTTGAAAATAAGTTAGACACTTTGTAACATGGATGGCCATAAAATGTGTGTGTGTGTGTTGAATTTTTACATGCGGGCAAAGTTATTGAAATATAGAGTCAATGAGCAACGATGTCATACCCATTGGAATTGCTAAAATAAAAGTCTAATTTAATCAATATTAATTATAATTTTGGTCTAGTTTACAAATTTATTATCAAGAAATAAAAATTACCTAGATTTTGAAGTCCACCTTGGTTTATCTCCAAAATCTCTAATTATCAATTATTTTCAAAATTAAGCAAAAAGTGGAAATCAAGAATCACCCCAGCAGCCGGGTGGAATTGGACACAGCCACCACCAGGTTGGCTCAATTAAATGTGAACGCAGCTGTGTATTTAGAAGATTCTGGAAATTTCTCCATTTCTGGTCCACCATTTAGATTTCTACTGGTGGGCACTTAAGCGCATATGGGGAGTCTTCAAATAGTACACGGCTTGTTTATATGACTTGCCTGAGCTCGAGATGATTGAAATATCGACTTTGGCGTTACTATGAATCTATTTGGACGCTGCTATATGAATATTTTTAATTGACACCAAAGTTAGGCAATAAGTTTAATTACAGAGACATTTTTTGGTTCACTTATACCATGTACCTCTTTGAGAAAATCGTTTGTTTCTTTTGCCATTCACTATCTCAAGCACCAAAGCTCGAAGCTAAATACATTAGATTACACCCAGAACAAGCCATCTATAGCGTATTTCGGGGAAATGTTGCTACTACATGATAAAAATAAATATCGGGAATCTATTCTGATAAATAGAAGAGCATTTCATACCATATGGGATTGAGATTCATAATCTGTTCCAACTAATTGGCTCGTGTTAGCTCCAGTCTCATTTCCTCTCAGGGGCGGATCCAAGATCGGATTCCAGATCGGGATAATACGTAAAAAAATTACACAAGAATTTTTTTTTTTTTTTTACAAATTTTTTTTCTACTTAAAAAAAAAGGGCTACAGCCCGGCCCAACCCCTCCCCCCCTCTAAATCTGACTCGGATCATCCTGCATCAATTTCTTAAATAATTCAAATTTTGTTTGAACTGATTGATCATTAACATATAAAAAAATATGGCTTTGTGTGTGCGTGTGTGTATGTTTGAACAAATAGGTTTGATTCAGATATGTCAAAGGTTGTGAGTTAGAAACTAGGTGGTTCAATGTGTGGTGGTAGTCGTTGAGGATAGTGACTGTATGTGATGGAGGTGATCACC
>CAIGRP010077480.1:0-13702 GCA_903798385.1 Fraxinus cuspidata
TGGTGTAATGGAAGATATATATTAGCTTACTTTCTAGTATTTCCTTTCATTTTAGAAATTCAATTTAAATTATGTTTTTATATTTTTCTCTAAAAATTGAAGCTTTATTATGCAGCGTTAATTTCATAATATTGAATTAAGTTTATTCTTTTAAATTTAAATTCAAGTTTTTTTAAAAAAAATATTTGTTTTCTTATAGATTCACGATAGATTGTCAAGATACTTATTTGATTGATAGTGCAACTACATATACTATTCTTCAAGACAAAAAATATTTTTTTGACTTAACATTAGCAAAAAATAATGTTAATGTAATATCAGGTGTATCGATTATTGTCGAAAGTTCCGGAAAAGCTTGTATTATTTTACAAAATTATATATTTACAATGCACTTTATTGAAGTAAATCTAGAAAAAATTTGCTTAGTTTTAAAGATCTCCGTTGCAATAGATATCACATTGAGACGATTCAAGAAAATAATGTTGAATATCTTTGCATAACTTCTTTTATATTTGGCCAAAAGCATATAAAAGAAAAAAAATTATGCACTCTCATCTGCATGTATTATACATTTATAAAAATGGTCGAATCAAATTTTATCACGAACCAGAAAAATATTATCACGAACCAGAAGTTCGGTGATCCAAAAAAATTCATACTTTGGCATGATCGACTTGGACATCTAAGAGCTATAATGATGCATCGAATAATAAATAAATCACATGGACATCCTTTAAAGAACCATAAAATTCATTTACCTAATAATTATCAATGTGTAGCTTGTTAGTAAGGCAAGTTAGTCACTAGACCTTTGACTATAAAGGTCAATATTGAATCTTCAACTTTCTTGTAAATGATTCATAGAGATATATGTGGGACAATACACCCATCGTGTGGATCATTTCATTATTTTATTGTATTAATTGATTTTTCTACTAAATTGTCACATGTTTGCATACTTTCCATTAGGAATGTAGCTTTTGTTAGACTACTTGCACAAATCATAAAATTACGTGTGCAATTCCCCGATTACTCAGTCAAGATTATTCGTCTTGACAATGCTGGTGAACTTAGATCACAAGCATTCGATGATTATTGCATGTCAATTGAAATTGTCGTTGAACATTCTGTTACACACGTCCATACACAAAATGGTTTAACGGAGTCGTTTATTAAACATCTACAACTTATTGCTAGACCATTACTTATGAAAACAAAACTCCCAGCTTCTGTTTGGGGTCATGTCATATTGCATGTTGCACCTTTGATTCGTATCAGACCAACTGCATATTATCGATATTCACATTTGCAACTAGCATTGGTCATGAACCTAACTAATATTTCTCACCTGCGGGTTTTTGGTTGTGCTGTTCAAGTCCCTATTTCAAACAATAGTTCTCACATGCGGATTTTTGGTTGTGCTGTGCGAGTCCCTATTTCACCCCCACAACGGACTAAAATGGGTTCCCAGCGAAGACTTGAGATTTATGTAGGTTTTGATTCACCATCTATTATTATGTATCTTGAACCTTCAACGAGCGATTTATTTACTGCACATTTTGGAAATTGTCATTTTGATTAAATGACTTTCCCAACTTTTGGAGGGAAAAAACTGCATCATGATAAACAAGGTAAAATTTCTTGGAATGAAACAATTATATCTCATTTTGATTCTCGCAACAATCAATGTGAGCAATAAATTGAAAAAATCATTCATTTACAAAAAGTTGCAAATCAATTACCAGATGCATTTGTTGACACGAGAAAAGTGAGTCATATATACCAGCAAAAATTATTCCAGCAAAAATTAATGTCCCTGGACGAAAATTTGTTGTAGCAAATGAATCTCAAATACGCCAGAAATGTGGTCGACCAGTTGGTTCAAAAGACTCTTTACCTCGAAAAAGAAAAGTATGAGAGAAAAACCAACCAATACTTTCAGAAGAAGTAACATTGGAGAAAATTGATCAATCAAAAATTGTAAACATGGTTCTTGAAGAATAACAAGTGTCCGAAAAATAATGAGATTTCAATATATTATATGTTATCTCATAAATTATGGGAGCGAAATAATATTGTTATAGACAATATTTTCGTCTTTAACGTGACACTTGATATTTTAACGTATTATGCAAAATGAGGATCATGAATCACTGTCTGTAAAAGACTGTTAAAATAGAAATGATTGGTCAAAGTGGAAAAAGGTCATATAGGCGGAATTGAATTCCTTAGAGAAACAAAAAGTGTTTGGACATGTAGTTAAAATGTAAACCATATTGGATACAAGTGGGTTTTTGTACGAAAGATAAATGAAAATAATGGAATTACAAGATATAAGACCCGACTCGTAGCTCAAGGTTTCTCATAAAGACTAAGAATTGATTACGTGGAAACATATTCTCATGTAATGGACACCATCACTTTTAGTTTGATTGTATCACAAAAACTCGATATGCGCCTTATGGATGTAGTGATTACATATTTGTATGGTTTACTTGATAGTAACATATATATGGAAGTCCTTGAAGGAGTTAAAGTACGAGGAACAAATGATACATGTCCGAGAATCACGTTCTCAATTAAATTGTAGAAATAATTATATGGATTGAAACAACATGTTGTATAATCGCCTTAGCGAATATTTGATGAAGGAAAGCTATAAAAACAATGATGTCTGTCCATATGTTTTCATAAAGAAAATAAATATTTGATTTGCAATTGTTGAAGTTTTATGTTGATGATTTAAATTTAATTGGAACTTCTGAATAGCTCAACAAAACTGCAAATTTATTGAAAAATGAATTTGAGATGAAAGATTTGGAAAAAATCAAATTCTGTCTTGGATTGCATATTGAATATTTTTCAAAAGAATTATTTGTTCATCAAACTACATATACAGAAAAAAGTCTTAAAACATGTTTATATGGATAATTCAAATCAATTGACATCACATATGGTTGTTCGATCACTTGATATGAAAAGATCATTTTCGTCCAGTTGAAGATGGAGAAAAAGATTCTTGGCCCTGAAATACCATATTTTAGTGCAATTTGAGCATTAACTTATCTTGCAAACTGTACTCGACTCGACGTAGTTTTTCTGTAAATTTCCTTGCAAGATATAGCTTTATACAAACACAAACACAAAGATATTGATATGATGTTAAACATATTTTTCGTTGCCTAAAGAGTACTATTGATTTTTTATTATTTTCTTCTCAAAAGTCGGGATCTGCTTTAGTGGGATATGCATATGCATGTTATCTCTCCGACCCACATAAAGTTAAATCATAAATAGGATACGTGTTTACACGTGGAGTAACAGCTATATTATGGAGATCTGTGAAACAATCCTTGATAGCGTACTCAAATCATTCGGAAATTATTGCAATTCATGAAGCAGATCGAGAATGTGTATGATTGAGGAACATAACCCATCATATCCAAGCATCATATAGATTAACTTCAACAAAAGATAGTCTAACAATTTTGTATGAAGATAATGCTGTTTGTATTACACAACTCAAAGGAGGTTATATTAAAGGTAACGGGATAAAGCATATTTCTCCAAAATTCTTTCATATACATGAGTTTTAGAAGATTTGTGACATCGATGTTCAACAAATTCGCTCAAGTGACAATGTATCAAGAAATTTATTCACAAGATTGTAATGCTTTGACTAAAAGATTTTGAATAATCAACAGCAGGGAGTTAGCTGTACTCTTTTTCATTCGCTTAGATTTTATCTCACTGAATTTTCCCAACAAAGTTTTAATGAGGCAGTACTTATCTTTAATACTTCAAAATAACTGTACTCTTTTCCTTTCGTTTGACTTTTCTCATATTGAATTTCTATCAAACAAGGTTGTAATGAGAATTATATTTTGTATTGTGTTATTCAATGGGGGAGTACTGTAAAATGATAAGTTTATTAGTGAATGACAATTGTATCTTTGCAGCTCTAGAAATTATTATCATTGTATCTTTAATCATTTCCTATAAATAAAGGATTTGGTTCTCGTTATAATACACACAAGTTTACTGAATTTTATTCTCTTATCACAACAAGACACACCTTCTCCATTTACTTCTTTTTTTATATCTTTCCACTTTGAAAAAGGAATTTATGTTTATTTTACATTAAAAATAACTATCGCATAAGCAATGGGGAAAAATCATTGTGAGGAGTTTCATTTTAAGTTTAGAAGTTGTAGTAAACAGAGTGATTGTAGATAAAAATTATTGAAAATCAATTTTGGACTTGACTATCTATACGTATGAAAAAAAGTATCATTTAAGTACGAAGTTATTACATTCTCAACGTGGAAAATAAACGAAGAAAATTAATATTTTCCATTGATTAGAAGGAATTCACTACATGAAAATGGTGATTGAGCGATGAGAACTCTTTTTAACTTACACCTCACACACCATCCCCTCTCTATAATGCAAAACCTTCTTTGGAAGCACGGATCTTTTCATTAATGACTTCTAACTCTTCTACTAGTTAACGAACTCAGATTTGGGTTTCAATCGACCATCTGTACATTTCCTCTCGTGGTGCTGGGATTTTCATAGTCACCAATCCGGTCGCACCTTCGTAGTTAAACTCAGTCTCAGTATTGCCCACCTTGCATTTGATCGGACGCTGAGAACAATAGACGCCAAACCGTCCACATCCCCTCACCTTGAGAACAATGGTAGCTTTCGTATTTTCGCTTAAAGGAAGTTCAGAGGTAACCTCACCAATGTTCTCATGTTTCATCTGAGATGTTAAATGGACTTCAAATTGCTCCACCGCACCACTAGAGTTGAGCATATCAAGCAAGCCGATCGGTGCGAAGGAAATGTTTGTTGTAACATCCTGCATATTTATGCAATAGACAGTTGAAGACTACATTTTAATAGAAATGATAACTCAGTTTGACATGGTATAGAAAATCGGTTCAAGTCTCAGTCATCAATTATGAAAATTGAAACCGGTAAAAAAAGGTTAAGACTACAGAAAACTCACCTTGACGGGACAGAAGTGGAAGAGTTCATAATCGAGGACTCGAAGTGTAACAGGCACTGAAGCACCTTTTGGCAATCGAACAACGTCCCCTGTTCTAGGGGAATAAACTATTGTATCCCCATTCCAATCTTGTCCAGCAATCTGAGCTATGGCATCAACATCAGTGGCTTGAACAGAACCAGACAGTGTCCCAGGAGAGGCATCATGAATTCGCGTCTTCTTTGTTACCTTGCACCATCCAGCACCTTGGCAGTTGAAAATGCCAACCACTCCACAGCATTTGTTCACGTTCCAGATTTTAAGCAAGCTGGATAATTGAGCATTGCAATTGAGTTTTATCTGTAGACAAGCTTTAAGGATAAAAGACAAATGAAAATGATATTGCAAACCTTGTCCCGTCTCTAGCTGGATCAATGAAGAGACAGTCAATTGTTGGTCGCCCAGGTAATTGTGCACGGAGAACTGATCCATCGGGAAGCACCAATTTTTTCAAAAGCTCGAAATTGTGGTTACCAGGCTTGTCACTAAATAGAGAGGGAGAAGAAGAGGGTTCGATATTATGTTTTGAATGAAGAGAAATACAGAGAACGAACTAGAATGGCATACGAAGATACCTAACATAAATTGGACATCCTCCAACAGCTCGAGCTGCAGCATGATACTCAGCAGCTGGGTGTAAGCTCTGCAATACAAGTTCATCTGTCACTATATGATGGATATATTGTGATTACATATATGAATGCAAATATGTTTGATAGTAAAATTAGGTTGATCTGTAGTCAAGATGATAAGTGTATAGTAGTTGATCCGACACTAATTGGAGAAACAATTTTGATCAATAAACTTGATCTGACACTAACTAGATAAACAATTTTGATATCAATAAACTGAGTTCATGTGACAAATACTCACGTGGAACATATCCCAGTCAGGTTGCATGAACTCTCCCAAGAACACTGTGTTGTAGGCCACAGACGAGATATGGATGGTGTGAGAAGCAGGATCACGAGGATAATAATCGTCAGAAGCTCGAACTACAGCAGTCTGCTTGGCACTGTATATGCCATCAGTATTATGACACATGCAAGCAATACATCCATTGTCAGTAAAATTTCGAGCTATTGAGGCTTCTAGTGCCTGGTGGTAGCTACGAGTAAGAGAAACTCGGCCACCATGCCCAGCACCAAGAGTCTCAATGATATTCTGTACATCAACTTTGACTCCATCTATCCCACAAGAAGCCAGATAGGCATGAAGCTCGTTGTAGAAATTGAAAACTTTATTTGGGTGCACCAGACCCAAACCGTGAATTGCAAGGCTGTCCATAACAATATCGGGCTGGTTGCCTAGTACACCTGGAGACTGAACGGGGTACGCCAGAGCAGTATCATAATGTTCCATACCAGAACCGGCTGGCTGCACTCCACCCCAGTAACCTGCGAGTGCATGCCATACGTATACATACCTGTGGAACAGAGGGAATAACAAGCAAAGTGTATCATTAAGTACATCATATGCCTTGCTTGCTGAACATTTGCATATGCAGAATGGAAAAGTTACAAGATCAACAGAGGAAATAAATGGTAATGATATTCTAATAAATACTATTTCAGAACAATATAAATATGCTCATTTTGACCCTGGGCAAGGACACGTGATAATATAGATATTCAAGAAAATGCGGAAATTTACTCCAAAACATAGCAAGCTAAAAGACCTAGCGGGGGAACTTACTTAACACTGTGGCGTTGCTTGGCATCATCCACTACGCGTTTGAGGCCTGATTCATTTTCTTCATTCTTTTTATTCTTTTGGAATTTTGTGTTTTCCTTTATTCCCGTTAGCCTGTTGGCAAACCTGCAAAGAGCACAGAAGCATCAACACTATGTCAATAGCACAAGAGTTAACACAGTGTAAGCAAAATATGTAAAATTATACCATCATAATCAAGCTGCACAAATATATTTCCAAATGCAAGCATTACAAAGAAAGTTTAATTGCTATTCTAAACCATTTATTTTGAGATATAGGACTAGGTGTCTTACTGTGCGCCTTCTTGCACAATACAGTTAGTGTCTTCCTTGACCTCACTACCAATCTGTTGCCAGCCATCATCTATTATCAGGAAACGTGGAGGTGTACCTCCATCAGACAAGCTGCAAGAAAAAATAAATTAGAAAATTGGACCATGACTTCCCCACCTTATTTGTCGTTTCAGGGCGTGGAAACTAAAAAAATAAAAATCACCAGGTTTTACCTCTTAAGGCCTTCTTCAACACCTTCGGCAGTGACATCAGTGTAGAAAGCATCCCATGTGCACCAACCGAACCAGTCAAGCAATGAAGGCAACTACAATCCAAGTACAAAATATAGTATTATATAGTAAGTGAATGAAAGTCAAAATCATCATCTTGGTCAAAATTCATCAAGCATTTATGAAGTACATCTTAAGAAGAGACTCATACCTTCTTCTCCTCTCGGTGATGAAAAGTTTGCAAATGTTGTTCAACAGCTCTGTTTCACAGAAAAAAGGCCGCTCGTATTAACAAACGGGGCAAAAAGAATCACCAGTGCTAAATTCTTAACAAACAAAATAGTTATCACTTGGGTTACAATGTTTTGCTATCAAAAGGTATCTAGCTCCTTTTCAAGAAGACGAAGTGGGAAATGTTCATAAGTACTTACTTCACAGCGTGGTTGATCACTTCAAAAGGATTGGTCCCAGCATGCATGTAAACAAGATAAAGTCCTTGGTTGGTTTCAACAGCATTATCACCTGCAAAAAAATAAGACCACAAAAAACAAGTTCGTTTCAATTCTTGTTAATCCTTTCTAATTTATCTTCCTCACAATTTTATGAACTCCATTCATGCATTCATATGAGAGATTTCATTTCTTCGTGTCAGCGGAGTTTGCTTAAGTAACTACTCCACCCCTATCAATAAGGCCATTAGTCTCTTATGTATGATTATGATGAACAGGATGTGACCAGCCTTGCAAAAGATATGGCTTAGAGTAATTGGCTAAGCAGGAAGCACGTAGTCTACATGATTGCACAACATTTTTGGATGCATATTGAGCATGCCAAATACTTTTTGATGCCATTAGCTACTTACCACTCTCAAGGCAGATCTCCAGCTCATTATTCTCATTGCCTTGAAGAACAGCACGGAATTGGCCTTCAAGGAGAGGCAACAAGACAGTATAGATGGTGGGAGTATCTTCACGCTTGCTTTCAGTTGTTTCTTTGCTCTCCACAAGCATGAATTGGGTCTCCAGGGGAATGTCCTTTCCACAGGTTCCCATCCTCTGAGTCATCCACCAAAGCTTGAAACGGAACAAACACATGAAGCGGACATCCCTGTTACAAAAGTTGATTAGGCAACAACATTTTTAAATTATGTTTCGAAACACACATGATTTTTACTTCTGTAGACATGTTTAGATAGGATGGCACGGATAATTATCTTGAGAAACCATTCCCACTAGTCCTGATACTAATCAATGATATTTATGAAAAGGAAATCTTGACGTATTAATATTGTATCAATTTTTGCTTCCCGTCCAGAATCAGTTAAAAGAGAGTCCTCTAATTATTTATCCAAGAACACGCTTCAGTACAAGTAAATGAAGAGTTTTGCTGTCCTGTGAAGTAATAGGATAGGTAATTTATCGTATCACCTTGGTGATCCTCAACGTTTCAAGTTTTCTTAATAAAATCCTGAGTAGCAGTTTGAGTGGGTCAATCAACAAAACACTTGAAATATGTTATTGAGAAACTGATTGGTAGTTAATAGAAAGTTTTTTCTGACTTAAGCATATTTCTCACAAAAGTGAACAATGAATTTGTTAACATATAGTGCTTACTCTAAGACACCAACAGGGAAGACAAGCAGGCTCTTGCTTTGTGAAGCAGTAGCACCAATGAATGCACCAGCAACAACCCCCACACCTGAACCGTGGGTCAGCACAATGTTGTCTGGCACCCCAGTGAGCATTGTTTCCCCATGGACCACAAGTTTTCCATCATTGATAGAGATACTTGGTGTAACAGTCATCTTTGCGTGCTCGGGGACTGCCTGACAATTAACTGTATACACAGCAAAATAATAAGTATGGCTTGGAACAATGGAAGCCAATTTCAGGAGCCGACTGCAAATAGCATCCAAAAATCATTAATACACAGAGTGAGAGAGAGAGAGAGAGAGAGAGAAGGGGGGGGGGGAAAATAAGACGAGAGGGAAAGAGAGACCTTTACTCTCAAGGGGGGGGGGGGGGGGGGGGACAGTAATTAAATTCAATCAGGTTAGATGCATCTGAAGATGGTAATAAAAATATTAAAGAAGATGTGTACCATCCGAGTCCACTTGATTCTGGGAATCCGTATTATATTTGAAACTTAAGTATGCAAAGGAACACATGGACATCAAACAGATAATCATTAAATCATTCCCCACGAAAAATGTTTTAGTTAAGATACGCCACAATCTGACAATAGCATGAATCCTATTCCAAATTTTCTGATTCGAGATCACTCTGCAGACTGCAGTCTTATATAGTCTTCTGATGATAACACTGGAAAACAGAGCATTTACTTATCTACAACCATATCTTAAATGCTGGAAGCTCTGCCTCACCATTCAATTCGAGCACAACAGAGTATAAACTATAGAAAGCAAAGGATAGGACACTTTAATTGATGGAAGTTAACTGCAAATCTAAAGAGATACTTTGTACATCTGACCAAAAAATAATTCCAGCTGCTTAGATTACCACTGTAAATATGTAAACATGTCACTCTAGGCAATCTCATATAGGCTTTATCTTTTTATTCCAGAAAAACAATGCAGGTATAAAAGTTTGATTCAGAAGTACTTAAACCAGTAGCTGATAGTGTGATCACTTCAAACACTCCCGAAAAAATCAATGTGGGAACTGAAAATCGAGTCAGGGGTAAACATAAGGTTGATGTAAAATCATACTTTTCCAAATATTCACCAGATTTTCATGTAAAAATTTATAAAAAAATGAATATCGCTAAACTTCATTGATAGTTTAGAGCCGCCTTCTATAATGAAAGAGTTGCACAGAAACTTGTAAGAAGCTAGCTATTTTTTTCGGATGCGTTTAAATTTTTAAAAACTCAATAAAAGTTTCTAATTTTTAGTAGAAATCTGAAATTTTAAGGAAAGTTATTAAAAACATTCAATCAAAATATTTGATGTACGATTCGTTATAGACACAATTTGTTGCTATTTTCAACCAAGAACTAAGGGGCTACTCTCTTCGTGTGGGTTCGGTGTTCTTAGTTTTGAATTCATTTTAAATTTTATATTTTGAGTGTCCATTTTGAGATTATTAAAAATTTTTTTTTTTTTGTCATTTTTAAAATTTTTTTTGAAAAATAAAAAACTCCAAAATCCAAGTTATAACTTAAAACATTTAAAACGACAAATTTATCGTTTTGGATTTTCTTTGTAAATTTTAAATTTGTTTTCAAAAATGCATTTTCGAAAATAGGAAAGAGAAAACGTTTTCACTGTTTTGGAAAATCGAAAACAGAAAAAACTTATTGCGGAAAAAAAAACTCAATTGTAGGCTTTAACTCTTGCACAAGAAAAATTAAAAGTTTGAATGAATGTTTATAAAAGTTCAGAGTCCTAGGAAATTCCAATTGAATACACCCTAAAAATATAAAAATAATTTATAATTCTGTGTACTACGTGTCCTATTGTTTTTCTAGAAATAGTATTTCTACCTGGTTTTCCATTTCAGTTTCAGTGCAAATGTGCAACCAAAGATAAGGCACCAGTAAACACACCAAAATCAACTAAAAATCCAGTAATTAGTTCTTCGAGTTTGAAAAATCATTTGCATGCATTCATCAAACCTGAATATATATATATATATATATATATATATATCATTAATTAATTCAAATAAATTTATATATATATATATATATATAACATTAATTAATTCAAATAAATTCAGCATATAAAGTTCTTCAGAAACCGGAAACTCGCCTTTTATAGTATCTCTAACCACTTGAAGAAATTACGTCCAAAATTCGACTATCTGAAACCTCGATAGCTCAAATATATGTAGAGAGAGAGAGAGGGGGGGGGGAGAGAGAGAGAGTTGGACTCAGCAGAAGTACATTCCAGAAGAGACTGCAATGCACGCGTTCTCTATGCTCATTGATCGCTCAACAATGGAGGGCGAATTCTTAAAAAAATCACGGAGGTTTAAATACACCGTTTGGCTTTAAACGTCGAACGATTTTTCTAAACTGAGCTAATAAAATGGTGAAACGTGTGATCTAGAAGCTCGATATTTAGTGGATGATGAAATGGATATTTTTGTGGTTGTATTATTATTTAATTGCAGTTTTCCTGCTGTGATTGTCGTCAAGTAGTAAATAGTTTCGTGTGTTGGACCAAATTATTGGTAAACGACTTTTATTAAGAATTAGAAAATTCGGGCGAGACTCCTCAACCTTTCAGTCACGTGGAAAAATTATATTCTCACGTGACGAAAATTGATAATGTAAAAGTTAAAATTGTACTCGACTTTCTAGCAAAAAATTAAATAGTTTGATGATATACCCTCCAATTTTAATTGACATGAAAGACACTTGTAATTTAAACAACAAAATTTCCATTTTCTGTCCATGGGTTCAGTCTTAAAAAAGTTTGAGAGTCCTAGTTTCGCTATTGAAGGTTGAAGAGTTATTTCTCCACTAACTAAAAGGTTGAGAAGTCATTTCCAACCCTGATTTTTTTAAAATAAAATAGATTGGACTGTGTCAAATATTATATATAAAATGAAATAAATTATGTATTGCCAATTAATACTTTGTTATGCTAGATAAATCGCTCGAGATCTTAAATATTCCTTGTGAGATTCTCTACCGGTGACAGGTTAAAAACAATATTAATCACCCAACTTACAATGAAGTTTCAAGTTAGACACTCAGCCCCTGTTTGATAGAAATTTAAAATCCAAATTTTAATCTAAATAAAAGTTAACAAATAATTATAACTACATGTCTCATAGACTTCATAACTTTTCAACTATATATTTCATCAACTTTTATCAAAATCTACTAAAATTTTGATTTTAATCCCTTCTACCAAACAAGTTCTTAGTTTTATTTTCCTTTTTAAGTGACTATTGAAGGTTAGAGTTTCATTCAATTAAATCCGTCCATTTTTCCAATTGAACGTCTAACAAGACAAATGGCATAGTGTTTACTTGTTGTTTATAGGAAACTTCGGTTCGTTTAACATGGTTTCTGTTTCTTGTATAACTCGTTTAACATGGTTTCCGTTTCTTGTATAACTAGTTTTTTGTCCGTACATTGTACATGTTGTAATATTTTGAAGGTATTATTAGTGTGATATGAAGTCTTGTAGATATTTTTGTGAATGGTGATAATAAAAATAAATAAATAAAAATTTGTGGGCGCAATGAGATGAAAAGAATATATATTTCAAAATGTTAAAATGTTAATTGAAATTTTATTGCAATGTTATTCTTATTGTAAAAATAAAAAAATAAAAAATAAAAAAAATTTCGTGTGCGCACGGAGGTACATCCGTGCACCTCCGTGCGTGCACGGATGAATTTTTTTTTTTAGTATACAATGCTACCAATAACATTTTTTTTAACTAAAACTACAGTTGCCACACACGTTATTTTTATTTTTTTTCCTTCTTACTCCTAGACACTCTTCTTATCAAAAGCACCATTTAACATTTTGCAAATTTAAAATCGTACGCTAAAAAAACATGTAGATAAAGAAAAAACAAATATTTGTGCTTCGAAGATGTCTGTAATTTTTTTCTTTCTTTCTTTGTCCGTGACACGGGATTTCCGTTATAATGTCAAGTAGACCCCCGCTCTAACATTAAGTTTACCACATTTATTACACTGAGAATTGGAAAGACAATTACACCTCCGTTCTAACAATAAGTTTACCAAATATACCTCCACGTAATAATTTAAAATGAATTTCCATTAACCCTGATGTTAAGGGTAAATTTGGAACTAAAAATATTTAATGCAATTGTGCCACATGAAATCACTCAATATTAAAAAGGGGCAATTATTTTAGTCCATGAGAACTACCAAACCAAATGAAACAACTCTTATCAGTTAAAATAGAAGCCTTTCACCACAGGGTTTCCAATATTTATGCTCTAGAAATTGTCAGGTCGATTGTCTTTCAAACATTTGGTAAGTAATTCGTAATTGATAGAAGCGAGTTGGGACATGTTCTGTTTAACAAGAATGTTGTTAATAATCTAATGGTATGATCCCAAAAGTGAAAGCATAAATAAATTATGATAAAAAATTGGCACCTTTTAGGATTGCACCCCTAATTGCTTTCTGTTATTTGTAAAATTGTTTACATATTGTATCTTATTTAACCCTTTAAGGTTGCTTGACCAACAAATAGTTTTGCTTTATGTCTACCTGAAGGTTAATTCTTCAAATGCACAAGTTAACTGGTCAATTATGACATAGAAAAGGTCAATGATTTCTGGTCATTAAGTGCATATTCAGTTTCATGCTTTTATGGAGATACGGACCTTATGCTTTCACAGAGACACGGACTCACGAAATGTTTTCTTTCTTTCTTCGTCATTGAGAATGTGATGATTAATATGCTTCTTAATTAAA
>CAIGRP010077490.1:0-11185 GCA_903798385.1 Fraxinus cuspidata
TCACCAAATTGATCTTCTTGCGCTACCATTCCGACTATCGATTCTTGCTCAGCCGATATGTACACCTTCATTGGCTTTCCTTGGATAGATGATACTAAAACTGGTGGGTTGGACAAATATATCTTCAGGCTATCAAAAACCTTTCGGTATTGTTCTGTGAACGGTACCAAGAGTATTACCAAGGGTCATAATTTTAAACAAAATTCTTTGAATTGTGATCTACAAAGTTCGTAATCGCTCAATTACAGCTGCGATGATTTCATAGTGTCACTATATTTAATGAAGAATTATAAATACACATTCCATAAAATTTCAATAAAACCCTAAATAGTACAATATCCCAAAATAATTTTTTGAAACTAAGCTCTGTTTGGTAGAGAATAAAATCAAAATTTTAGTGAATTTTGATAAAAGTTGATAACATTTATAGTTGAAAAGTTGTGAGTCACATAAAATGTATGGTTAAAATTAATTGTTGAATTTGATGTTCATTCTCGGATTCCACCACCAGCTTCTCCATGTTTGACCCCTTCGATTCCTAGTTACCTTAAAGGGAGAACAACTCAAGGGTGAGAAAAAAAAAATCTCATTAAGTAGTTAAAATGAAAGGGAATTCATATGCAATTACGGAAAATTTTCATAAAAATAATGTTTTTATTTTATGAAAAATAATACCTCTCCTGTGTACATATATGACACATAAAAAGATTAATCTAAAAATTAGATTATGAAAATAACTCACATGTTAAAATAAATTCTTTATATACATATAAGGTAAACTAATTTTAGTCATTAAGTTTCTTAATTTAAAATAAATAATCTAGACACCGTTTGATAGGGATTAAAATCAAATCATTAGTAAAATTTGATAAAATTTGATGAAATATGTAGTTAAAAAGTTGTGGATCTCATAAAATGTGGGTAAAAATTAATTTTTGATTTTGAATTAAAGTAAAATTCGAATTTTAATTTCTAACAAATTGAGGCCTAAAGTTTACCTCATAAAATTTATTTGGCCAAAAGTAAAAGAAGTATACTTTCTTCCTCACATAAAATCGTATTCTTGAGACAGATTTTATGAAATTTTCAGGTCCTTGAACTCTAAGTAACAACCAATTTGGTCACCGAACTCTGAAATTTTGACAATAGGGTTCTAATTTCGAAATTAACGGCTAATTGTTGAATTCTGGGGTTTTGCAATCTACTGTCTTTAAAATAAATCTAGTCATTGAAATTTAAATTGGTTATCTAGTACTAGGAATACTTAGATCGCTTCTCGACTCTGTGTTCCCAAGTGCCCTCCTAAACTGAATAATGTTGTCATAATACTTCGACCAGTGGTATTTTCTTGTTTCAAAACTTCTTCACCTTCTACGTAATATCTCATTGAATTTTTGTTTGACGTTTACTACGTGATTTGGACGCAGACATATTTTCTGAGCATCAACACATCGAAAATACCATGTATAGCTGAGAATTTTAGTGGCAAAGCTAGTAAATAAGAAACATTCCCAACACGTGAAATTTTTAAAAACTTTTAGTATAACACAATAATTACACAAATGTTTTGAAAATAAATGCACTTGCAACACTCATATAGACCACCAATAGTTACAACGCCAATTTATATTTGAGCTTCGACACTGCAGCAAATAGAGATAAAGAGAGTAAAGACGAGCTACTAAAAAAATTATGAGACTAAAATTCAAAATTTACGAGTAAAAAATAATTGCAAAGTCAGTCTTGTAAAATATAGAGCTATCAAAAACCAGAAGAGCTTCTTATGTTTTTTTAAAAGAATAATGTTATTTAATATTATTTGTGATAAATACCAGTCTATCACCAATGTAGCTAATATGAGATTAAATAAGGGGTATAATTAAATACATCTTTCATTGATCCTATTACGTACGTCACCTAAACTGATATTTTAGTACTAGTAGTGTTAGATAACATTTTTGTAAAATATATAAAGGAGGTGTCATTATCAAATTGGACCTTGCTAGGGCCTTGGAAGTGCCAGAGGACCTGTTATCCCGCCACCTATCACAAGAGGCCAGTTGGTTGTCTATATGGCCATGGTAGAGTGGATAAACCCCGTTAAGTCTCAATTTGAGTGATATTAAAATTTTCATTCTAATATTTTTATTTATTTTTAACCACATATTTTTCGATAAAATAATATTTTTCACATCAATAATTTTTCTTTATTTTTCAACCACATTCTCCTTCAATCTACTATTCAAAATATATTATTCAAAAATAATGTGACTCAAATACACTCTAAATTTTGGAATTAGATATTTTAGTATTAGTGAAGTTAGATAACATTCATATAAAATAAATAAAGGTGATGTCATTATTAAATTGGATCTTGCTATGCTGTCAAGATCACACGGGCCTGGCCCCTGTGATGGGTAATGTGGCCTGGCAGAGTGGATAAAAATTTGGATTATACTATTCTTAAGTAAGTAAGTAAGTAAATAAATAAATAAGAGATTACATAAAATAATATGGAGGAAAAAAATTGAATGAAAAAGTTCAGTATGTTTTAAGCTGACAAATAATAAAGTGATACGTGATATTATATAACCTATTATATAAAGATTAATGCAAACGTAGTAAGGTACTGAAATTTTCGGCACAAGATGTTGACTTCACATACATATAACACAATATCTTTGTCTTTGCCAGGAGACAAAATCATATCACATGCTTATCGTACACGTGTTTAATTAGCTTTTTCCATCCAATTCTTGATATGCAATAAATATGTAAACGTGTGTTTCACGTGGAATATTACACTATAATAAAAAATGTATTTTAGAAAAATGGTAAGATAAAAAATATGTGGTTAAAAAAATAAGAAAGAGTAAATACGCTGGAGACTAAAATACGGCAAAATTTACTGTATCAAGTTATTGAAATAATAAAAAGCAAACCCACCTCCCCCGTGGATTAGATGACTTATACTAATATATCTACTCACCTACTCCTCCTAAGGAATGCTATATTGACTTACACTAATATAAACCTACCCACCTACTCCTTCGAAGGAATGCTATATTTATCACCTGATTTATCATCTAGTTTACATGGCAAAATCTCATATTATTTTTGGCAAAAAAACACAATTAATTCAGCCGTCAAAAGCTTTTTTTGCCAAGGAAATGTAATTCCAATCCAGCTATGCCACTGCTAACTGTCCATTAATTTCAAACCCTACCACTGACCCATCACTGACACGCTGGAGTTGTAATTTTGACCTCCAGCACCGTACACTGACCTAAATATTTTACTAGCTAAATATAAATTTACAAAATCAGTGAACATCAATATTGATATAAAATTTAACATAATATCACTTGACATTCTATCATTGAGTAAATTAAAATACAGACGATTTTTTCATTCAATTATCTACTGTCATACGCAATTATAGCAAACTTTCTATCAAATTCTTCGACAAAGCAGCTTTATCCATAAATTTATATGCAATGGGTTTTCCATTTTTCCCTTCGTTACTAGTGCTTAATGGATGAATATATTTGTTCTCAGTTGTGTTTTTTTCTTAAATTTTAATTAAGAAAAAATGTTTAATTTTAAAAGGTGAATTTTTTTATAAAGTAATTTCATCTAATCACACGATTGTGAATAATGATTTCTCAATAAAAGTAACGAACAAATTTGATCTAAAATATTTTCTACAAAATTTAACTTAAAAAAAAAAAAACTAACCTAGCTATAAACTTTTGATGCCAATCTTTTACATATTTATTTGTTATGATAACGTTACTTTAAATTTCTAATAGTAAGACCATACAAGCCCTTGTTTGAGCCTCATTTTCGAGAAAATGTGTATTTTGAAATAATGATTTTCTTGGAGACGTTTGAGAATTAAGAAGATATTTTAGATTTATGTGTAAAATCATTTTATTCAAGAATGTATGATTGAAATGAGTTTTGAAAAAATGAATTGTTGAAAAAATGGGATGCAAACAAAGGTTTAAATGTCAAGAGTATGAAATTTTTTTTTAGAGAAAACGTTATTAAATCCATTAATGTATAATATTTAATAAATTCACAATTAGTTTTATTAAGTTATTGTAAAACCTTTATTTATAAATCTTCTAAAGATAACTGGATTGTGATCACTTCTACTCGAAGATGCGAAAAAGTAGGCTTAATTAAAGCAAAAAGTTCAATGAAATAATTTTATACATTTATGTCACGTGGAGCGACTATCGATAATCTTCATTCTAAATAACACTTATTCTTTGCAATGTTATATCTTCATGCCAAATGTCATTCTTATTCAAGAATATTTTTATTGCATTTGTTATAGATTTGCCAAAAAAAACTTCGTATTTTTCTCCCATTTTGTTTCTACTTTGATCGCTCCCCCCAATACAGACTTAAGCGTGTCGTGAAAGTTACAACTGATTTTCCACCTTTTTTTTATTCCCTCGTCCACCCCGATGTGTACAATCAGGGTAATTAATGAGACAATCATAACACAGACATATTTGACAAAAAAATATTTAAAGACGATACTTGATATGAATTTATTGGAAGATGAAAAAAATAAAAACTAACAAGTAAATCACATTTCGTCATCGATAAAAAAATCTATAAAAAATATTCTGAGTTTTTCCTTAGGGTAATAATGGTTGTACAGAGCACGTATAAGAGTGTTGCCAGCTGTGTGTAGTTGTGTTTTCTAGTCTCCAACTTTTGCTCAATTCTAGAGACTCAGGGATGTGCCATAACCAGGCCCGGTTCTGGCCTAAGGCCACTGACTTAGTGGCCTTGGGTCTCAATGTATAAGGGGCCTCAATTTGTTTTTTAATGGAAGTGGCATTGGGCTTCAAGGTACAATGGGGTCTTATTTTTTTTGAAAGTCCAAAATAATCATCCTTATGAAATATATAAATTATACAAGGTACTAATATAAATTTTAATTTCAATTTTACTACCTACCTTTTTTTTTAATTCTGAAAGTACATTTAGTTTATAAGAGAAAATAAATAATTTTTAATAAAGAAAAATAACAGAAATTANAAGAGAAAATAAATAATATTTAATAAAGAAAAATAACATAAATTAGCTTGATTATTGAAACATTTCAAGATTAATTAACGTGCAGTTTAAAGAATTAAGAAATTTAGGAATTTCAAGAAGACTAATTAGTTACAATAAAATATTTTTTTGTGTTATTTTATATAATACGTATTATATATGATATATAATTTCTTTTGTAGTATATCAAAAAATATTTTAATTTAATGGGTAAATATGATTTTTCCTTATTGAACATGAAAATTGATTGTCGAACGAATCAAATGGTGAGTGAGTACCATAGGTCTAATGTTTCTTATCATAAAAAATTGTTTAGTTTGACCAAGTTTGATGTTAATACACTCGTAAAAAAATTATGTGTAGGGGCCTCATGATAATTTTTCGCGTAGGGTCTCAAAATTTTGAGGGTCGGCCCTGGCCATAACTTTTCAGATCTATTTAGATATTCATTCATGGGTCTTTGTGTTTGTAATTGATATATATTCTGCAAGTGGAGACAAATATATCAACATTATTTTTAAAATATATATATATTTTTTTATTCTTAATAATACTTTCTTTAATAAAATAATATTATATATAATTTAATTTTTTTTAAAAAATTTTAACTACACAAACTCTATCAAATCACGGTTCCAAAATACATTTTTGACAAAAAACAAATTGGGCTCAAACATGATATATGATAATAGTGTCGAACTTACAATTAAGGGTCCATTTGATTGCAAATGTAGAATTTGGGTGGAAATAAAATAAAATACATGGAAAATATTGAAAGTTTGGTGTCTGTTTGACTTCGTTTTTCATTAAAATTGTCCATTAAAGTGATAATTGTTTTTACCATTGGGTCTAGAATTTGTTTCAATTGCCAGAAAAAAAATAAAATAAAAAAAATATATTATACTTAATACCACTCGTTTGACTTTGTTTTGCATGGAAATTGTCAATAAAAGTTATAAAAAAAAATTTACCATTGTGTCTAGAATTTTTTTCCAATTTTCAAATAAAAAAAAGTGAAAAATCAATTACCACCAAAATCAAAAGAAAATGAATTGCTTGAAAACCAATAAAACAGGCGCGTGAGAGTAGGAGGTGGAAAACGATTTTCGAGAAAAATTTCGTGTATCAAACGCTATAAAAGTTGCATGGAAAATGTTGTGTATCAAACGGGACCTAACTTATTATTACTTCTATTATCTTAGTTTTACTTTGTGGAGATCTTTATCAAAATTTGTGTACTAATTTTTTTCACATGCTTTGCCTGTGAGTTATTCGTTTATCATCTTTTGGTCCGTTTGATTGCAAATGTGGAATTTGGGTGGAAAAAAATGAATTACAGGGAATTGAATTGTATAGAATTTGTTTTACTGAGAATTGTAATTAATTGTGTTTGACTGATATAATTTTCCACAAAAAAATGTTGAAAGTTTGGTGTCCGTTTGACTGCATTTTTTATGAAATTTATCCATTAAAGTGATAACCTTTTTTTTACCACTGGGTCTAGAATTTGTTTCAATTGACAAAAAAAAATTTAAAATATCGAATACCATTCGTTTGTCTTTGTTTTGTATGAAAATTGTCAATAATTTTTTTTAATCATTTTATCTATAATTTTTTCCAATTGCAAAAAAATAAAAACTGGAAAATCAATTTCCACCAAATTGGTGGAAATTGGTTTTCCACAAAGTGACAAAACCAAAGAAAATGTGAGCATGTGAGCCAAACCAAGAAAATGAATTCTAAGGAAAAAAATTGTATCAAACAAAGCAAAAGTAGAAGTTAAAATTTGTTTTCCATTTTCCATGAAAAATGATGGTCAATCAAACAGGGCCTTAGTTCTTTATCCAAACTTCCTTCTTTTAGCATCGATCATCTTCATTGTTTAACATATAAATGCAATATGCATACTAATATGAATAAAAATCCCTATAAAATTTTTAGAGACATTGAGATTTGTAGGCGAAATTTATTTTTCCCCACAAAAATGACATTCCGTAGGGTTATGATTTGTTTTAAAATTTTCAATAGTAGGAGGCTTTGTGTCAACAAAAAAATTTAGGGATTGTTCTCTTCGTATTTCAGTTTTTTATTTTTTATTTTGAGTTTTAAATTTATTTTGGATTTTGTGTTTTGTGTTTTGAGTGTTCATTTGAAAATTGCTGGAAACGCGTTCTTTTTGTCATTTTGAAAAATTGTTTTCAAAAATTTAAAAATGAAATTTGGCTTGGTTTTAGCTGAAAACAGCCAAAACGATTTTTATGGCGTTTTCTGTTTTCTTTGTAAATTTAAAACTCGTTTTTGGAAATTAGTTTCTGAAAATAGGTTAGGGAATGTTCTCTTTGTGTTTCAGTTTTGTATTTTGAGTTTTGAATTCATTTTGAGTTTTGTGTTTTGAGTGTCCATTTTGAGATTGTTGAGAATGTGTTCTCTTTGACATTTTGAAAAATTGTTTTGAAAACACCAAAAACAAGTTTTGAAAATTTTGACTTGATTTTCGAAAATGGGAAAGAGAACTCGTTTTCGTTGTTTTGAAAAATCGAAAACAGAAAACGGCTTGAAAATGGTAAAGAGAACATACCCTTAGTGTTTCGTGTTTTCAGTGTTTTCCAAAACTGAAAACTGAAAATGGCCTGAAAACAATAAAGAGAACGAGCCCTTATTTTTTTTTTCGACAAAAAATTTGACAGGCTCGACCTTTTTGTTAACTGTTTAAGCGTTCTAGGTAAGAAGCCCAAACGTCAAATTCGTGAGTTGAGAGATAGTTGCCTTCGAGACATTGAAACATCTTCTCTCAATGTACACAGCATGAAGGAGTTAGAAGCAAAACGTACTGCTTGAAAGGTAACAGATGTTGCTTAAGTGAAAATAGAGCAAATGATGCAAAATAAGCTCAATATTGTTGAGCAACAATTCAATTCTAAATTATAGCATTGACATCATTCTATGCGCCAACTATATGGTAAAGTTCTTGGCTTCATTTTATCATTACTTACACCATTATCAATAGAGAATAACTCTAATGAGGAAAATGATGCTATGTGCTTTGGTGAGAATCGGCTCATATCTAATTCATGAGGATGGAGAATTTTTTTTTAGGTGAATAATAATAGTGTAACACTCCGAAATTTTCTAGCAGATATTTTTAATATTTTAAAAAAGTTTCTAAATATTTTTAGGGACTTAATTGAACTGATAATATAAAGTTTATAGACAACGCAATTAAGAAAATTGCTATGGGATTAGTTGTCTAATTTTATAAAAATTGGGTATTTGAATATTTAACACAAAGGTTAAAGAAAAATTGCATATTTAACCCTTGTTATCCCCTGTAGGGATGAATGGGATAAATGCTTCACGGGACACGCCTCCCGCTTTCTTTCTTATGTTTTCTTTGATTTGTTTTGTTTGTCTTTAATTAATTAATTAGTTAACTATTTATTTATTATTCATTCATTCATTTTAAGTACTTATTTGATTTATTAATAGAAATTAAAATTCTTATTTTATGGTTCTTTGATAATTTGAAGGGATAAAAAATTAGAGTTAAATTTAATTAATTAAATCAAGGATGATGAATTATAATCTCTCTAATTCCAAACCTTATAGATTTTCAAAATCTATAAATTATTCCAATAAATAACGAGTTTTATTTTATTTAACTTGTGTTATCAAAGATTATATGGAAAGAGGTTTGAGAAAAGGAAATGGTCAATAGATTATATGGAAAAAAATGGCTTAAAGTAATTAAAAATGAAAGTGGAGTAGGGATAGAAAATGGTCTGGATTGATAGTTGTGAATATTATTATGTTGTTGGTTACGACAATTGAGCCACTAATATATGGATACATATGGACAAATAGATGATAAATTCAATTGCAGAGAAATCAATAATTCTTTAGAAAAGTATAAATTCTAAATTTTTATCCTATAATAATACTTCCTTTGAAGTTACCATAATGGCTTGCCATGTAGTGGTGTTCGAGTGTTATACAAAATGATTGAGTGTGTCAACGTAGTAGGAAATTTAATTTAATTGTTAATCTGGTTGCAATTCACATACCATGTACATTAACTATGGCAAAAATTGCATAGCATGGCGGAGCCAGCACCCGGGGACGGGACGCGACTGCCTATACTGGATTCGTCGGGCGCCGTCGGGTCGTTGCCTGTTGTAGAGAGAAAGAGAAGACCGGAAGAAGACGAATAATGTCTCAGAATCAGGTGGGCTTTTTTTATTTAGTTTTGGCCCATTTGTTTTGGGCTGAGAGAGTTGGGCCTTTTTTAAAAAATGAGGCCCAATTAAACGAAATAATTTTCACCGGTCATCGCATTAACCCGGCCGAGGCTCCAAAGTCCAAACCCTTTCCTGNTTTTGGGCTGAGAGAGTTGGGCCTTTTTTAAAAAATGAGGCCCAATTAAACGAAATAATTTTCACCGGTCATCGCATTAACCCGGCCGAGGCTCCAAAGTCCAAACCCTTTCCTGGCCTTCACTCTTTCGCCGGGCGACGATCTTCACTTCTCCTTTCCTTGCTCTGCTACTGGCATTTTGCCAACACCACTGCATGCCGACCTATTTGCTACCGCCTACTGGTAAGCAGCTTCTTCTCGGCTGTTAGGCTCCGCTTTCCGTTTCTATTTCTATTTTTATTTCTTCTCTTTTCTTTTTTTAAAACATTTATGAATTTGAAGAAAATAAAAAGAATTGTGAAGATTAGCATTTCAATATTCAGTTTTTTCACCCATTTGCATTTTCGGTACTTCTTGTTGTTTTCTTGTAACGGGTTACGATTGTAAGAGTTTGAGTCTTTGAGATTGTAAAGTAGGGGGAGACTGGAAAAATAAATTATCACACTTCAATTTGTAGAATTAATTGACCACATGTCCACAGATCCTAGTTTAGTCCAACTAAAATTCTAGATTCAACAAGAAAGCTCACATTAATGACTGATGAGGTGCAAGAAAGTTCACAGAAGGTGCAAAACTAATATTTTGATTGCTACTAACGTTGTTATTATCCTGAATCAAAATTTCATAAAGTTAACGAGTAAATAAAGGAATCAATACTAAAGCCCTTATTGTAATATAATCTTTATTAACCAAGTCAGTTCACCAATATGCATATACAATTGAATGTTGAAAATTAGAATTTTCATACATTCAATTAGCAAAGAAAAAGAGAGAGTTACAATACCTAAAGACCACATTAGATATTAATGACTAATGAGTGTTGGATTGTTGGAGTATTTTAAGATTTAACTACTTATTACTTATTAGATTGATAGCATTTTAATTGAAACGATTTTTGCAAATTATTGAATGATTTTTTTAATCGAAACGGAAGTCCATACTTACTTCTTCTACTTCTAGCTGTGCATTCAATCCTACCACTGCTTCTAGTCGAGAACGCGAATTGTTAAGTAACACAAAGAAGTCTCGGGCTCAATTTAATGTGGATGATCTTGTTTCTGATCCAGGGAAACGTCCTCCCATCGAGTCATATGATTCTAACATCAGAGATCATGTTAGGATGATATACTTAGAGAAAGGTCCTTGTTAACCACATTGACATGACTTTTCAAGAAGAAGGATGGGAAGTGATAACAGGTGTTTTCGGAAAGAAGGGTTCGCTAAATTTGATTGGTTGAAGTACAATGTAGAAAAGGATGCAGAGTTTTGTTTGTATTGCTACTTGTTCAAACCGGATAGAGGGGTCAAGGGAGTGGACATATATTCACTAAGACAGGCTTTAGGGATTGGAAGCACAAAAAGACATTGAAAATCATGTCGGTCTCTTTGATAGTGCTCATAATCAAACTTTTGCAAAGTGTACCAACTTGATGAATCGGAAACAGAGTATCTCATATGTTATTTCTAACAAAAGTAGTAGTCAACATAAAAGTTATAGGACGAGATTGACTGCGATGCTAGATTGTACTAGATTCCTCTTGATGCAAGGATTTTCATTGCGTGGTCATAATGAATCGAAAGAGTCTCTTAATAGAGGAAATATAATTGAGCTACTAAACTGGTATGGAGCTCGCGTCAGGAAGTTAAAGAAGTACTATTTAGTAATGCTCCTAGAAATGACCAAATGACTTCACCA
>CAIGRP010077499.1:0-13881 GCA_903798385.1 Fraxinus cuspidata
AAAAATGCGTGATTAAAAATGAGTAGAAGAATGAAAATGAAAATTTTAATGAGTACCAAACATGGGCTTAAATTTACCTACTTTTATCTCTAAATGAAGGCAACTAAAAAGAAAGAATTGTTTAGCCCATGTTTGTTCCACATTAAATTTTTCATTCTCATTCTTCTATTCATTTTTAACTACACATTATTCAATAAAATTATATTTTCCATCACATCAATAACTTTTCCTTCTTTTTCAACCACACATTCTCCATCAATCTACTATTCCAAAATACATTGTTCCAAAATAATGTGGCTCAAACACACCCTTAATTTTGATTTTTTACAAAAGACAACTAAAAAAAATAATAAATCAATAACTTGTGAGACTTGGAGATAATCTCAATATGATAAGAGACTAGGATTAGGACTCCACCTATTTTTTCACTTTAATTCATATAATAATGTAATTGATAATATCCAATTACGTTGACGAAAAATGTCCTTAAATTATGCAATAATTACTCTCAAATAGAATTGAACCTATTATTGTGTATGAATTTTCTATCTCTGTGAGAATTGCGAATACAAAATAAAATATTTAACACTATTAACATTATATAGCGTATATCTATATCCCCATCCGAGTCTATGTTATTCTATTAAAAGAGCTAAACGCATATTTTACCATTTGGTATCAATAAGGTTCTCAAAACAGTTCTACAATTTGATAGATAATAAAAAAGTGATAAAATTACATCGAGTAATGAAGAATAATTCAAGCTAGAGTCCAAAAGGAAATTATAGAATTAAAGCTTCAAGATTATGTTTATATCATCGTCCTAACTATAAGAAAATAAGCCATGTATTTTAAAATTACAATACAAGATAAGATAGAATGACATCACCATGTGCAAAAAAGTAGAAGAATTATAGTCTCCTAATCTCTCTTAAAAGGAAAGAGCCTCCTTAAAAAAACCTTTATAATACAATCTAAGAGCTTGTTTGAGTTCTATTTTTGTCAAAAAAGTTGCATTTTCGAATAATATATTAACAAGAAGTGATTAGAAAATGAGAAATTTTTTTGAATTTGCGTGTACTATTATTTTAATAAATAATGTGTTATTGAAATGCATTTTTTCTTCATAAAATGGGACTGAGGGATAAATAATTTTAGATGAATATATCTCAATCGAATTTTGTTCTAATTTTTTGTTTTTTTAGGGGAGCGGTCCGAGTTAAATCGTTGTGATGGCACACAAATAGTAAACCGAAGCCAAATTTTATATCGCAACCTATTAATTAGCTTATGACACGTGTAGTCTTTAAACGGGTCCATCATCTATACGTGACAGTATTCTATTCGGATCCTCGTCGTTCGACAAAAACAACCGAAACAGTACGAAGATTTCCCCAAATTCTCTTTCTCCAAATTTCTTGAAAACCACCTTCTATTTCTTTAATTGTGCTCTCTCTGTATCCAATTTGGATTTTTCCTCTTTCAATTGACTCAGTTTTTGTACCCATCCATCGAATCTATAAATATCTAGGTATTCGCTTTCAATCCTCGGATCTGTAAATACAGCCTTCGAATCTGTAAATTTTTGCGATTTTTGTGATCGATTTTTTGTTATCTTTTTTTCCCCTCTAGTTGTAGACAGAATTTGTAGTTTTCTTGGAGCCTTTCCGAAACCTAGGGTTTCGATTTCGAGGATTCATCTAAGGGCTCATCAGATCTGTAAATTGACTTGGGGTTCCGGTATGTCCCTTTTTGAATTTCATTTCCGTAGCTTCATGCTCGGTATTGTAAGGAATATTTAAATCTAGGGTTAGGGTTTTTAGGGATAAAATTGGGGAATTTTTTTATCCCTAATTTTATGCAATAAATCTATTTGTAGGTTATTGTGAGCTGTAAATCGATTCGCACTTCAAGAGTTCTGGTTGCGTTTGACGTCAATTTTTTTGAGCATGAATTATTTTTCCAAAAAAAAAAAAATAGTTTACGTCAATTATGAATAAATGAATTATGAACTTCATAATTCATAATAGTTTTGAAGAATGGGCTTCTTAAGTTTAATCTATTTTCAGTGCCTTGCTTTTCATTGGTGGTACTGCTGGTAATTAGCAGTTGCTGTCATTAACTAAATTTTGATGGAATCTCCATTTTAGTCAGTAGCATCATTTTTAGCATTACCTCGACAAAGCAAAGTTATGTATTCTTGTTCACATTTATTTTGATCACACGGTTTTGGGATAGCGGTTCGTATGATGTCTAGCATGAGGTTTTGGATAGTGTTCCTTGCCTAAATTGAAGCGTATTGCCAATTTTTGAAAAGACACTTGCATTGCATACACGCCTTGCTTTAAAATTTCTTTCCTTTCTTTTCCACTAACATGTTATAACACAACTTGTTGCATGTGTTTACGTATATGAATGTATAGCATTATCTGTGCACTTTTGTTTAACGTCATGAATGTATCACATACTTGCCAGTGCTTGTATTTTTTCTGTTAATTCTCTTCAATATCTTTTCTTTTATCAATATGGCAGATTTGAAACTTAAAAGAGTATACACAGCAGCACTAAGGCATTGGGTAATTAGCATATAATGTCTCCACCTTTCATTGTTATTGTGAAAAACGTCCTTACCTTTCATTTTTTGGCATTTTCATCCTTATTTCCATCTTTCATTGCACAAAATGTCATTTTCACATATTTTCTCAATTAAAACTTATGAAATGACGAATATACCATTCTCTTTAAATAAAACAAAAAGAAAAAGAAAATATTAATTGCAATCACAGTCCCAAGTTTTTTAAAAAGTTCAAATAAGTCACAAATAAATTATTAAAATGGTAATCAGCACATAATGTCCCTGTCTTTCACCGTAATTGCGAAAAAGTTCTTACCTCCCATTTTTTTCTGGCATTTTCACCCTTAATTACACATTTAATTGTGCAAACCATCATTTCCATCCATTTTCATCCAATTTTTCAGTAAAGAACTCTGAAATAATGAATACACTTTCCTATTTAAATAAAAATATATAGATTTTTAATTTCTAATTCTTTAATAATTTATTTGGGACTCGTTTGCATTTTTTAATTTTTAAATAGATTTAATCGGGACTCGTTTGCACTTTTTAAAAAAAATTAAAATTTTAAATAAATTTTTGGAGACTTGTTTGCACTTTTTTTAAAAAAAATTGGGACTATGATTGCAATTAATTTTTTATTTTTTTATTTAAATAGGAGGGTGTATTCGTCATTTTACAGCTTTTATTGAGAAATTGGATGAAAATTGATAGAAATGATGGCTTGCGCAATTAAATGTGTAATTAAGGGGGAAATGCCAAAAAAAAGGTACGGACGTTTTTTTTTGCAATAATAGTGAAAGATAGGGACATTATGTGCTAATTACTTTTTTAATAATTTATTTGTGACTTATTTGCGCTTTGTTCTAAAAAATTAGGACTGTGATTGCAATTAGTTTTTTTCTTTTTCTTTTTGTTTTATTTAAAGAGAAGGGTATATTCGTCATTTCATAATTTTAAATTGAGAAAATAGATGAAAATGACATTTTGCGCAATGAACGGTGGAAATAAAGGTGAAAATGCCAAAAAAGAGAGGTAGGGACGTTTTCCACAATAACAATTAAAGGTGGAGACGTTATGTGCTGATTGTCTCCGTGGAGTATAGAGATTTTTCTAAGCCTTCTCTGTTCTTGCATCTGATACTAGATCTCTTGATTCGTTAATCAATAATTATGCTATGTTACAGGTCATAATTTTATTTTAAATAATTTACATTATTCTGTCCTGCAGCAGAAAAGATGGGAACCAAACGACCGTTTCAAGAGGACGACTTTCCAGAGCTTTCTTTCAAGCATGCTAAACAGCTTGGTTTTAATAAAATTTGAATTCATATTTTGAGGAAACTTTTTTAATAATTTATTTGTGACTTATTTGCGCTTTGTTCTAAAAAATTAGGACTGTGATTGCAATTAGTTTTTTTCTTTTTCTTTTTGTTTTATTTAAAGAGAATGGTATATTCGTCATTTCATAATTTTAAATTGAGAAAATAGGTGAAAATGACATTTTGCGTAATGAACGGTGGAAATAAAGGTGAAAATGCCAAAAAAGAGAGGTAGGGACGTTTTCCACAATAACAATGAAAGGTGGAGACGTTATGTGTTGATTGTCTCCGTGGAGTATGGAGATTTTTCTAAGCCTTCTCTGTTCTTGCATCTGATACTAGATCTCTTGATTCGTTAATCAATAATTATGCTATGTTACAGGTCATAATTTTATTTTAAATATTGTAATTTACATTAATCTGTCCTGCAGCAGAAAAGATGGGAACCAAACGACCGTTTCAAGAGGACGACTTTCCAGAGCTTTCTTTCAAGCATGCTAAACAGCTTGGTTTTAATAAAAATTTGAATTCATATTTTGAGGATTTTTCTTCTCGAAGAACTTCTCCAATATCTGATACTGTAGGTAAAATATGCCATTTACTTTTTGCACACACTGATAAAAGTTATAACTATCCAATATGATGTTTATCAAGTATGGAATATCCATTGAGAAGCTTGATTATATTTTGCTTTTGTTTCTCACTTTTAAAAATAAGAAGGTACCATTTCTTTTGACTTGTATAATTAGTACCTTTCCCAGTATCCAGTGAAGTTTATATGCGTCAAATTAAGCATTTCCACTGTAACTTGATTCAAGTCAGACAATTTTTGTCCTTTTTTTGTTTTTTAATCATAATTGTGCCATATGTGTAGCTGAGAGCAACTTCTGTAAATACAAATTTGATGAGATGCATGGAAATGCTGACATCAGTAGGTACTCCAATATCGATGAAATGGAGTTAGAGATGAGTACACCCTTATCATGGGTTGCAAACAGCAGTATTGACGAAGATTCCAAATTCGAGGACAAGTTTTGCTGGTCTCATTTTCAAGGATATATCGACTTTAGTGTTCCAAGACAACTCCCTGTTCAGATCCAGGATCCTTATTCATTTTTGTTGAATTGTTGTCCGAGGAAAGAAATTCCTGTTGGACGAGATCATCAGGCTGAAGTTCCGCCATGGGATCCGAATGTGACCTGGAAAGACACTTTAAGTCCAAGCTACTTTGTTGTCAATGAAAGTGAAGAAAAACTGATGGGAACATGTATCATCCCAATGCCAAATTTAAAGTTTGATGGGATCAAAGAAGTGCATGGCCAAGCAGACTGTAGCTGCCTGGATAGGGGTTCCGTAAAATGCGTACAGCAACATGTAAAGGAAGCACGAGAAAAATTAAGAGAGACAATCGGAGATGAGAATTTCGTGGAGTTGGGATTTCTCAATATGGGAGAGAAGGTAGCATCCAACTGGACTGAAGAAGATGAACAAATTTTTCATCAGGTCATTTACTCTAATCCAGTGTTGCTTGGTAAAAATTTTTGGAGAAACCTTTCTGCGATGTTCCCAACTCGAACAAAGAAGGAAATTGTCAGCTATTATTTCAATGTCTTCATGCTCCGGAGACGGGCTTTACAAAACAGATCTGATCTGTTGGCAATAGATAGTGATGATGACGAATGGCATGGTGCTGATGGAGGATTCTATCAAGGTGGAGAAGAAGATGAAGACTCTATGGTCGAATCTTTTGGTGATCAAGATGTTCACATGGGCCGTGGGGACGACTCTTCGTCTGAAAATGTATGCAGATACGAGGTGAAGGATTGTGGTGATGGCATTTTTTATGGGAATGGGAATGGGAATGGGGAACAGGGAGATGTTATTGAGTTGGATGGTAAAAGAGTTTAAATGTTCTGATAAAGAAACTGAGATGTGGCAAAGTTTTGATTTGTCATCCTATAATGAAATTGTGAACGGTAGAAAAATCTTCTTACGTGTCTAAGTTTTGAATGAATCTTTTTATCACGGGTTTCAAGAACCTTCGGGTAAAATAAGCACCCCCACCACCACCCCAAATCAAAAGAAACTATTGCATGATGCATCATCGATCCCACCTCGTATGCTAGGATAAATATCTAAGTGCAAGCAAAAATGAGTCGCCAAATGGACATATTATCTTGTCATATTCCAGTGTCCATTTAAATGATTTTATTAATAGCTTACGTTAAAAAAAGTTGGGTCTATTTTAAGGCTCGACCTGAGCTAAGGCAGTTACAGGTTACTGTTTTTAAATTATTTTTTTTTAAAATGAGCATCTCATAGGGGCCTGAGCCTAGGCTCAGTCGATCCGGGCCCTACTCGACCTGTTTCCAAGTAAAGCCCGAACCGGTGAACTTTTTTGCCATCCCTAGATATAAGCGGTAGTGACATGGGGCCATAGATTCCATCAATTATCAAAATTCAGTCACACGTAATTTCCGGAAGGTGGAATGGGGATGAAGATATCCTTATTTTTCATCCCGTTTACTTATTTATTTATTTTATTTTGTCTTTTCGATTTAAATTTAAAAGCCTAAAAAAATAAGATTGGGACCATGTTTTCCATCCGAACAAATTCCTTGACTGTGCAAGAATTCGAAGCAGGTCGTGGCAGTTCCCAAGGCAAGTTGCTTGATGACCTTATAAAGCTTACAGAACATCCTGAACGAAATAAAAAGATGTGATAATTTATATTGATTAAAAATATTCAAGGCATTAGTCTCCCACAATACAAAAGAAGAAACAAACCAACAATAAAATGAGCATAGTTTTGAATATATTTAGAGTCGATTACAAGAATAAGTTTTCTCCTATTTGTATTTATATTTTTTGAATGATTCAAAACTACTAAATTCTTCGTTTATGTCACGGCTCGTAATTTGAAAACAGGATTTAAGTTGATGTTAAGTTTTTAACATACAAATAGTTAGCATTATTGGAATTTAGATAAATTTAAAGTGGAAATTATAGCGAGGCAGGTTTTTTAAGGTCCAATTTCAAAAACCAAGTTTAAGATTTATTTATACAAAAATTAGATGTTAATTCCATATTTTAATATTAATAATATTATAAAATTAAATTAATCTATATGTCAACTCTACCTCCGTCCATTCCATCAAATTCACTCCCCAAACCCTAATCATTTTCCCTTCTCTCCATTTTCTCAGTATATCTCTCTCCTTTCTCTTTACCACACACCACCACTAGAGGCATTGTCGGCGTGGCGCTTGCGACGGCATCGCTCGTCGCCACTGCAGGAACGACGATAATGCTATCGTCGCTACAACAATTGGTGGTGATTTCGGGGTAGCAGCGATTTGGTTTGAAGCGGCGGTTGGCGAAAGGACGTGTAATGGTGGACGGAGCTAATGGATTGGCGTTTTGAGGAGCTTAGAAGCGAAGGTCAGTTGTACGATGGTGTGGATTGGGGTTTATCAGATTTGAGAGAAGACTTGGAGAAGAGGAGAAAATGATTTCATTCAACCGTAATGAATAAAAGAAATTACAGCAGACATGTAAATAGCAACTGGCGCCAAACAGATTTATAAAACTAACTAACTAACATTTTAACAATCTAACTAACTGGCCAACTACTACTATAGCTATCAACTAACAAAAGAAAAATAGTTACAACGTCTCTAATACTCCCCCCTCAAGATGTGCTGTAAAATTTTTTGACAAACATCTTGGACAATAACGAAATGAGAGTTGAAGCTTGAAGTGGTTTGGTAAAAATATCAGCGAGCTGATGTCTTGATCTAACTGGAAGAAGCTTGATTACTAATGTCACAATTTCATCCCCAATGAAATAGCAGTCGATTTCGATATGTTTAGTTCGTTCATGGAAGATAGGATTGTTGGCAATTTGAATGGCGGCTTGATTGTCAAAAGACAGAACAACCGGTGAATTTGCAGAAGTCTGAAAATCTTTCAATAATTGAGTTATGGAGATAATTATTTCACTAATGGTTGCAGCAAGGGCTCGATATTCTGCTTCCGCAGATGAACGAGACACTGTGGATTGCCTTTTAGCTTTCCAATAGATCAATGAATCTCCCAGAAAAATACAGAACCTTGTAGTAGACTTCCTCGTGTCTACACATGAACCTCATTCAGCATCAGAAAAAAGCCTGCACCTTGTTAGGCGAAGATGAAGATACTGGAAAGAATACAGGGATGTTCTTCAAATAACGAAGAAGATGGTGCATAGCCTTAAGATGTGGCAATCGAGGCTGAGATAGGAATTGACTTAATTTGTGAACCGCATATGTGATGTCCGGTCTAGATATAGTCAAATAGATCAATTTTCCAATCAACCTTCTGTATTGTGATGCATCAGATAGCAAATCCCCCTCATGTATGCTGAGAAAACACTTTGGATCCATAGGTGTATTAACTGGCTTGCAATCCAAATACCCTGCATCCTCGAGTAACTGCAGTGTATAGTTTCTTTGAGAAATAACTATTCCTGATTTTGAACGGGCAATCTCAATGCCCAAAAAATACTTCAAGCACCCCAAGTCTTTTAGCTTAAATTGAGAATGTAGAAAACATTTTAGAGAATCAATAACTTGTGAATTTGGACCAGTGATGACAATGTCATCAACATACACACTTTTATAGTGCCACAAAATTACGACTTGAACCTTTCGTGAACAACGAATAGTCAGCTTTTGATTGAATAAAACCAAACTGAATTAGTGCCTGCGAGAACTTGAAGTTCCATGTCGGGATGCTTGTTTAAGTCCATTTATAGATTTGTGCAGTTTACATACCAACTTCCCTCCTTGCTTGGCATCATTCTGGACTTTATATCCAAGGGGAAGGTCCATGTATACCTCCTCAAACAAACCGCCATTCAAGAAAGCGTTGTTAACATAGCTGAACCAAATTCCAGTTATAATAAGCTGCAAGTGCAAGAAGAACCTTGACAGTTACAATCTTTGCCACTGGAGAAAAAGTATCAAAGTAATCGAGACCTTCTTGCTGAGTATAACCCTTTACCACAAGTCGAGCTTTGTATCTTTCAATTGTGCCATCTGATTTGTACTTTATTTTGTATACCCATCGACACCCCCACTAATTGTTTACCAGATGGTAAGGGAACAACTAACCATGTGTTATTCAGCTCCATGGCATCCAGTTCAAATTTCATGGAGCACACCACTCAGGATATTTCACAGCTTGGTGATAAAAATTTGGTTCAAACTGGGATGAGATATTTAATACTAGATGTCTATGGTTAGGGGACAACTTTTGATATGATATGAAATGTGCAATGTTATGATGTGATTAAAAGGAATTTTTGGAACTTTGAGAGATTAAGTTACAATGATAATCTTTGAGATATTCTGGAGGATTGATGGCTCTATGTGACTTTCTGACATTGTTGGCTGGAATGAGTTCAACAGCTGGTACAACATTTGAATGTTCACCAGTAGGCTGGGAGATTTCATGAGACTCTGCGTGGGATGATGTACGAATATCAGTAGATTGTAAAGGCTCATGAGGTTCTATCTGAGGTGATGATTGAGCACTGAATGGTGAGTCATGATCATTGACGGGTGAATTAAGATCAAGAATGTGGTTAGTTAATTCAGCATTGGCTTCAATGTTGGAAAGTAGATAAGGATGGATTTGGTAGTATAAGGTCAGGAAAAGGATCAATAAGATGATCAGAACTAATGACAGTGTGGAAGGGAAATATACTTTCGTGGAATATAACATCTCTTGATAGGAAAATTTGTTTGGAAACCACATCATAGAGTTTGTAGCCTTTAACTCCTGGTGGATATCCTAGAAACACACACAATCTAGCCCGTGGCTGGAATGTATCTCTGTGATCAGACGAGGTAGAGGCAAATGCCAAACAGCCAAAGACTCTAAGTACAGAGTAGTCTGTAGATCTCAAGTTTATTCTTCACCGATAGCGCAATAGCAATTGTTCTCCAGTAAGTTGCTGAGAAACCAAAATTAATTCGGGACTGTCCGAATGGTGAAGGAAGTAAGGGCTAGAGGGATCATCAATATCAGATTTCACTGATAGTCTTGGTTCTGGCTGATTTTCAAATTCCATGCTATGATCAAATCAAGCAATGAGTCGTTTGATTTTGTGATGAAGAAGCAACGAATGAAGTATTTTGCTCTGATACCATATCAGAATTGAGAGAAGACTTGGAGAAGGAGAAAATGATTTCATTCAACCGTAATGAATAGAAGAAATTACAGCAGACATATAAATAGAAACTGGCGCCAAACGGATTTACAAAACAAACTAACTAACATTTTAACAATCTAACTAACTGACCAACTACTACTATAACTATCAACTAACAGAAGAAAAATAGTTACAATGTCTCTAATAGGGTTGTCGATGAATGAGGAGGTGTCGATGATAGTTGGTGGTTGCTATGGGTTGACGTGGGCGTAGGTGGATAAGAGGTGGCAAATGGCAGTGAGAAGTGAAAGATCTAAAAAGATGGCAATTGTGTGAAGGAGGCGATAGGGTTGTGGTTTGGGTTGAATCTGTGGGCTTGACAATTCAATTTTGGTGGAGGTTATTGGTGGTTGGTTTGTTGATTTGGAGAGATGGTGGTGGAATTATGGTGACCAACGACGCTGAGTGGGTCGATCTGGTCTGTGGAAGACATGATAATATGCGTGGTTTTGAGGTAGTTCTTTCCCACTCTGATCTGTTGCTTAGCCGTAATTTTGGGGTGGTTTTTGTTGGTAGTTTGCAAATGGTGGTGATGGTTATGGTATAGGTAGTGATGGTGAGATGGTGGTGATAAAGTCGGGGTAGTGGTCACAAATGGCGATGGTGGTGGTGGTGAGATGATTGGTGTCTGTGGTGGGATTGTGTTGGTATGAAGAGTGTTTGTGACTAATTATTTGGGTGAGGAGTGAAAAGTGAGTGACCAACTATTAGGATTGGTGGTGGGTGCGGGGCGAGATTTTGGATGTTTGTGACCAACTATTTGAGTGTTTGTTTCCAAATATTTGGTTAATTTGTGATCAATAATATGCGACTAATAAATAATATGTGACCAATAAAATGAATAATTTGTGGCTAATAAATAATATGTAATATAAAAAAAATGTAAGATTGCAACTAATTTTATAATCGTGACTCATAATTTGTTAAGTTGTGATCAACGAGTTTGATAATTTGTGATCGAGAAATAATTTATTAATAATTAATTCGAAAATTTATTACTGTAAAGTAAGTTGTGACCTATAAAATTTGCAATTTGTGATCGAGAAATAATGCGTGACCAATTAATTTGATAATTTGTGAACAATAAATAAATTATGACCTATAAAATTTGTGATTTATGACCAAAAAGTAATGCATGATCAATTAATTTGATAGTTGTAATAAATTGAGACATATAAAATTTGTGATTTGTGATCGAAACGTTTAGTAATTGTGGTTACTACGTAACCGTGATCATAAATTGTATAATATTGTGACTTTAATATATCTAATTTATAAAATATTTTTAATTTTTTTAATTAATAAAATTTATTTCTTAATTTTGAAATGGTATATTTTAAACACCTTAAATACATAATGTTCCCTAATTTAAATTTCGATTAAATAATGTCCTTGTCTTTAGCAAGAAGAACTTGTCTTGAACCACCTTGTAAATTGGGCAATAGACTTTTCACAGAAAAATGGCTTATGAATTATGGCCCAGATTGATAACTTATGTTATATAAAAACCAATCTTCAACTTGGCATCTTAATTCTTTGCCAGCTCATAGATGTTTGGTAAAACTTTCTTCAGGCTTATTTGACAAATCTTTTAATAAAAAATTTGGCAGTTTTTAATAAAAATTAATAAAATTTGAGGTTGAAGAATTGATAAAAATTACGAGACCCTTGAAATGTGTGGTTCAAATTAATTATTAACTTTAACCGCAACTTTTTTTTAACAACTTTATAAGTTTACCCAAACAAACACTTATTTAAAAAGTAATTATAGATAAAATAGAGAATTTGAATAAACGTCGTAATAATTGAAAAAATATTCTCTTTATTTAGTAAACATATAAAATGTGTTGATAATATATATTGAAAGTTTACAATTGTGAGTATGTTCTATTGACGGTAGAGATGGTAAAAAAGTTCGTCGGCTCGGGCAGTTAGGTTCCACCGAGCCCCATTTTGGGGCGTCGGTTCGAGTCCGGCCCAGCCCTTGGCTCGCGCCGGCCCGAGAACCGAGTACTTAAAAAAATTTTTGAAAAAAGAAAAAAATTACAGCTGCCTGCTTTTGTTCGGCTCGGCTCGAGTCCAAAAAAGTTCGAACCTGCTTTACTCGAGTCGAGCCCACGCTTTGAGTTTTGGCTCTTTGACATGGCTAATTGATGGTGGTACATATATCAAGTTTCGTATGAATAATTCAATCCAATCGAATTCCTAGGCAAAAAAAAAAGAAAACGAGCACTCATGATTACTACTGCCTACTAGCGTCTTCCGTTGATCATCATTCATGTAGGCGATCTGCACATATATCAAGTAATGTATAATAATACAAGCTCGCCTAGCCAAAACGAGCTTGCAAGATAAGTAATTATCATTACGTTATACAAGTGAAAAACATTAATGGCGAAAAACACTTAATTAATTTTCAATTTATTGATAATTCAAAATCTTAACAAGTCTTAGTACTTCATAAGCCATTTTCGACTTTAATTTTGCGTAGAAAACTATCTAGTACCCATTCATGTTAGTTGTAACACACTATTGATGGTGACCATTCTCCACCTATAATCTTTTGTGTACAGCCGGTTTGGGACTTTTTTAAGTCAACTGTAACCGCAAAGATAATTACTTATAATTAAGAAAAAAAACAATCACTTATATTAGGCTGCTTATCCATTCTATTTCTATATCTAACCCTCTCAAGAAAGTATGTCAATACACTTGGGACACGTTGCCTTTGAAAGCAAAAGGCATTTATTTTCAACACCCAAAATTGATTTTTTTATGAATAAATTATAATTATTGAATCATTCAGCTTTTGATAATTACTTTTCTGGTAGTTGCTTGTGATTGCTGTGAAGTGAAGGTGGACCCCATTTGATAATTACTTGGATATTAACCTACGAATTGAATGTAAAAGAAGTTAAAATTGCTTCTTGCATCAAAAACTCAAAAAATAAAGAACATTAAAACTTTCTACGCAGTAAAATCTTTATTCTGGAAACTAATATGCCTATGAATTTGTACGAAAATTCGGAAAGAAAGTTACAAGAATTTCTGTACTCTCTCTTGTTTTGGAAGTAGTTAAACCATAACAAAGTGTCCAAAAGGAATTCTCATATAAACTACCTTTGAAATAGAATCGAGTAACAATATTCATTTCTACTTAACTTCACCATCAATGTGGATCACTGTGATCATTAACTCACTGTAACATTTTCTAATGAATTAAATTTTTTTTTTTTTTCATTAGATAATTTAACAGTAATCGACTATCATATAAACCGATGAATAAAAATGAATAGATTATTCCTATGAATTAGGTAGGACCAATGTACCCATAAATGACTATAAATTTACCTTTTTTTTTTCCATATAATTTCTGAGAATAAATTATAAATGAGTGTGGTCATAATTGGGAATATGGCCAAAAATGAATAACTTTACTCAAAGTCGGTCTCTTTTATCATTTAGTTGAGGTGATGACATTTTCACCTGCTTAGAAATGTTAATGGCATGAGACAAGAGATACACAGCCCCATTGTTTGACTTGCCCCATCAAAATAGCTACTCGGAGATAGGCCTGGTGCAAATACACAACCTCCTTGATATGTAATATTAAATTTGATTAGCATATCACTACTACTATAAAAGAGAGGATCCCCTGATCACTGTTCATTTTTATCACATGACTTTTCACATTGTAACTGATTTGTCTCCAGTTGAACCGACTCCATC
>CAIGRP010077501.1:0-11591 GCA_903798385.1 Fraxinus cuspidata
TGTAAGAGGTCAATAATTAAAGCCTAATGTAATCTATAAATAAAGGCCTTCGGGCTGATGGAAAGACAGAATGTTTTGGTGAATGTTTAGAAAAGAAAAATTATGAGCTCTCAAATTGTAAGAAATCCAAAAGCCTTTTGTCATTCATATATCAATTAGATATCAATAAAAAAGATATCATTCTCTCAAATGAATAGGAGTTTTTAAATCTTATTCCCATAGATTCTTAAAAATCTGATAGAGAAATTCTCTCTTACTTAAGCAATAAATAAAGTTTTTTTTTTTTTTNATATCAATAAAAAAGATATCATTCTCTCAAATGAATAGGAGTTTTTAAATCTTATTCCCATAGATTCTTAAAAATCTGATAGAGAAATTCTCTCTTACTTAAGCAATAAATAAAGTTTTTTTTTTTTTTAACAGAAGTCTAGAGATTTAATTCTTGGAAACAATACAGTGGGGGCAAGAAACTAGAATAGCAAGGATCCCTTGAAGGCAGGAAGCCGTTGAAGGGAGTAGTTTTGCACATTCAGAGCTCGAAGGTCACTTGAATCTGATGTTAGAAATCCAGGCCAAAACTAAAGTAAAGTTACTTATTTACTGCTAAATTTAGAAAGAAGTCTCTTAAGATTTTAAAGAATCGCAGGGATTATTGATTATCATGTTTATTGATTATCAAGATTATTGATTATCATGTTTATAAGTTTTTATTGTTTTAATGCATAAAGATGTCAGGATATACAATAAAAGGTATAGATAACTTGTTAGAAACATTGTTAGATAAAATAAAAGATATTAATTCTCAAATGGAAAACATGAATGAATTAACTGAAGAATTTTTTAGATTAGAAGAAAAATTAAAACAATATGTTAATAATTATTTTAAGATGAGATCTATATATCGATTATTGAAAAATAAGGATATCTTTGTAAATAAATGGAAAAAGGGTAAAATAGAAAATTTAACATTGAAGGTTATTTAAACAAAAATTATTTTTGACCAACCTGTTTAAATGAATACCCCGAAAATTAGAAAAACCCATTCGTCAAGATTGTGAATTGGAATGCCCTAAAGATTAAATCCCTATGAACGATTGAATTCAGGTGGCACACTATCCATACAAAATCGTACAGAATTCATACCATGCAGCACCTAAATTCTCAAGATTTGGCCCTTTTCTTACATTTCTTTGAAATCTTTATCTCGATCCTGAAATCAGTGGGCTTTACTCGAGTTAGAGCACAACATCCTCATCCTCGCTCCAGAAATAGTCAAGATCATTGGTGGCAGTGAAGTTGGGGGTGGTGCATGAAAGGGAAGTGGTAGCAGCCGTGATTAAGGAAAAGAGAGGCAGAGATGAACCCACGCGTCGCAAGCACGGTCGCTCAGTTTCTCCCGAAGACTCGGAAACGTTAAAAGCACCATCACCACAACTACCATAGCAAGAAAGAGCCAGAGGAAACATATAAGAAAGCAGACGATGAATTGGAAGGTGAAAATTGGAAGGTGATGTTATGAAAAATGGAGATGAGGGTGTGGTGGTTGAAGTTCTGGTGTCGATTGGGGGCGGAATTTATGGATGTGGATTATGATATTGAGGAAGGAGATGAACGTAATAAATACGGTCTGTGAATGTTTTAATCTTTTAGGGTATAAATATAATTGAAAATTACATGGACATAGAATTTTTAAGAACTAACTTCAAAAATAAGATTTCAATTTTCATTTTTCAGATTTCAGGTGATTATTAATTATTTAACATTTATTAAATAAATACTATATTAAAAATCAATCAAAATTGAAAACTACATTCTCTCTCTCTCTCCATCTTTTCTCTTTTCAATCTATCCTTGCTTTCGACATTTTCTCTACCGGTGGCGCAGTCATGCACCATCACTGTGAGAAGCGGCTATACCGTCGCCTCGTAAAGTAGCTGGTACCGCCGCCGCTTGCCCTTAATTTTACTGGAACCGGCAACAGAAAAAATGAGAATCTAATTTTCTAAACATCGATTGAGGGTTGTTTTGGTTGATGTTTGTCCATGGTTGAGGTTGTCTAGGTGTGGACTAACCACCTGTAGTGATGCGCAATCATAGGCATCACCGTGGAGACCGGATTTTGTACAAATTCGGTTAGGTTCTTGGTGGTGGATTTTGGTCAGAATGCTATTGTCGTAGAAGCCGTCTAGGTGTGGATTAACCACTTGTAGTAGTGTACGATCATGTGCATCACCGTGGAGGCCGATGTTTTCACAAATTTCGTTCGATTCTTGGTGGCTGATTTTGGCCGGAATCTCTTGTATTTTGGATCAATTGTTGCGTTAGTGGTTTGCTTGATTGTTTTGTTTTGTTTTTTTTTTTTTGTCGTTGGTGATTTGCATTAGTAATTGATGGTTTGCTTGTTTGCAGTTTGCAAATGGTGTTTGTGGAGTTTTGGTGGTTGAGGTTGTGGTTGGTGGTTTTTCTTAATTCGATGTGCTCTGGTGGTAGTAGTGCTAGATTTGAGTTGATTTGTGGTTGTATAAAGAGGGTTTGTGACCAAGGTCAAAAGTTCATTGTGCATAAGTCACGGATAAATGTGCATATATTATAGATAAAAAAAGGTTTAGGTTCCATTGGATTATGGTTATATAAACAGGATTTGTGACCAATTATTTAGGTCACTGGTGTCCATGGTGTTGATAGGTATCACATATCAAATAAAAGTGGTCACAAATCATGTTTGCAGGTCACATGTCACAATCCACAGTTTGTGGTTATAGTCATTTGTACCAGGTCATAGGTCATTGTGTATATGTCAAAAAAAATGTCCATAAGTGATAGATCAATCAGAACTGACCACATATCTTGTTTGCAGGTCATAGGTCTCAATTAATAGGTCACATATCAAAATTAACCGGTAACAAATCATATGTCACATATCTTTGTGCAGTGATAATAGTTCACAGATTCAAGTTCACAAATCACAATTTATATATTATAGATCACATATAATAGTTCACAGCTTACATGTCATATTGCATAGGTAAGATTAACGTCCATAGGTTACAGATCTAAGAAAATTGGTCATAAGCCATTGAATCAATATCACATGTTACAGTTACAGGTCACACGTCAAAGTGTATAGGTCAAATATCACAAATTCAAGAGAATTGATCACATGCTATTGATTTCTCCAACTTCAGTTCTTTGAACAGGTCACATATTCAATTAAACAAATTTCAGCAGTGAGAATTTAAATTATTTGCTCCGATAAGTACTATGTGGGTTACACCAACGACTGTTTTTCAATTTTCAATATTAAAAAATAGATTAAAATTACACCAGTGCTGTTTAGTCATCTTCGAAGAAGATGATAAGTCGTCGATGCTCAGTAGATGTTCTTCAACAACTGTTATATTTCTTCCTTTCTCTACTGTATGAGCTGGTGATGTCCAGTTGTCACTGAGCGGTAATCAGTTTGCATCTGAAGAAGATTTTCAGTCGGCGACTATCTATGTAGATTGATGTTTAGTCGTCGACACTCAATCTATGTTCTTCAAGAGTCGCTATATTTCTTCCTCTCTCTCTCCACTATCTGAGCCGACGATGTTCAGTGGTCGCTAAGCGGTGACCAGTTTGCATTTGAAGAATATTTTCAGTTGGCGACGTTCTGTAGATTTTATCTATCATTCGATGAAGTTATTTGGATGTCAATGTCTGTGAAAGTGGATGCCAACGGGTAGATGCTAGCGACAATAAAAGAGGATAACGACGGCCGAATGGCGATGACAGATGCCCGGACAGGAGAGAAATTGAAATTATTTTATATATTTTTTATTTAATTAATAGAATTTAATTATCACCCGAGTTTTGAAAATGTGAACTTGTTCTCTAAAATTGAATTTGCCTAAACTTAAGGCCTGAAATATGAATTTTTCCTTAAATATAATTTGTTATTTTTTAAGAGTAATGGACCTAATTTCCTCCATAAAAATAGGCATCAAACATCACACAACCTACCCGGTAAGCTTGAATACAGCCAAACCTAGCTTCAATCAAAGAAGATGACCCTATCATATGAAGCATACACCCTTTTGCAAAGGTGAAGTGTCCTCTCGATATTTAGCTTGTTGCGTTTGTCATCGATACTTTTTTATCCCTCCAAGACATGTACCGTGTGTATTTTTCATTTCTTAACAATAGTAATATAGTAGTGGGAAATTTAGAAAATACACCCGATTTGTTGGGATGCATTTACACTTTAAACCCGTATTATATTTTTAAAAAATTATTCTTCAAAAATTCAATTACCGTTTCACTTTCATTTATAAACATTCTTTTTAATTTATCATACATCTATCTCATAAATCTACAATTAAAAAAAATTAAATTAAATTAACATCCCAACGTATGTCTTTCTTCTATGAAAAAATGTGTTCATGTCCATGTCATGTCTTATCCCGTGCTTTTTGCTCATTTATGAGCTATATATTCCAAATTACTGATCCGTGTCACGAGATAATAGAGGAAATTCAACAAAAACTTGAAGTAAATTAAACCATAATAGAAATAAAAGCATAACAAAGAGTTTCTTTACTAAATTATAATTTAAAAGCCACATCAAATACTGTAGTCTATGTCAAAAGCTAAGCAAATTCAAAAGAACATTCATCGTATAACAAGCATAATCAACTTATTGGTAGTTATTTATTTCAAGAAACTTAAAATCTGCCATGAAATACCAAATCCTTAGCCGACTGCATTTCTAAGTCAACTTGTGAATGGTTTTCATATCGGCTGCTTCGCTCAGAGTCCCCTTCTCCACATGATCCCACCACTTGAACAGGAAGTTGTCAACAACCAGACGGAACCATGGGGACAGCTTAATACCACCCTCACCAGCATCTGCTTTTCTCAACAGCTCTCTCAACTCTTCTTTATTCACGTACTTGATATCAGCTACCTCATCAGGGTTTGGGTTGACATTAACATCCCGAACAATGAAGAGCAGGTAATCAACTACAGAAAAAAGGAAAAAAAAAAAAAAGGAAAAAAGATAAAGGTGAACACAATACCAAATAAATGAACACATGCAGAGACAACGAGAAAATAACGAGTATGTGGACAGTATAATGAAGATTTTAGTTTCTTTTTCTTCCTTAATACATAATATTCATTACTATCTAATCTATCTTACCAAAACATGCACCAAATGGTTGTTTTGTTGTGTGTTATGAAGATCATAATTAAAGTGTCTGTGACTACAAAATGTTACTATCATCAAAAAGCTTCAATATAAATCAAGCTATGTATTATTACGTTCATGCTCTCCCCACTTTCCGTCAGAGGGCGCTTTGTACAGTATGCGGCCCAATGGTGTGAACTGATCAACCGGGACGTCTTCAGCAGGAATACCGAGTTCATCCAAGAGCTTCCTTTGGGCAGCATTCCTCACACCTTATATTTGAAATACAAACATGGTGAATAAAAGGATAGGCAACTGTAGAATTATTTCTGCAATTGAAACAGAACAGAATAGATACCAAGTGCGTTCTCAGGGATAAGCTCAGACTCTCGGTAAAGTGGGTGGCTGCAGCAGGTGTTTGTCCAGACCAAAGGAAAGGTGACCTTTGTTGCAGACCTTTGCTGCACAATAACAAACACAAGTGAAGTGTGTTAGGAAGCCTTCTGTATAAAATGTTGCAGATTCTTAGATGGAAATTCCACACATCATTCTAAAGTTTCCACTAAAATATTATGTTCCCTCAGCGTATTTCACCAAATAAGACATTTATATTTGGAAAGTCTGTCCAGGATAAAGATGCTTTAGCAAACTGAGAGGAATCAAAAGAGAAGGAGAACAGGCATGGATATGATAACAGCCTGGGAAAAACACTCCATACCCACCCATAAATGTGTTTCTACTTCTGTCACAACGTACAAGCATTTATCATTTCATTTGTTTATAGAAGTTATAATAACAGTCAATAATCAAATGCATAAATCTACAGGACAATTGGAAGAAGATTCTGAAGTAATCACAATTTTGTAATCTATTTCCATGCCAAAATCACTCACTATTGCTCAGTTTTATACGATAAGCAAGCATACATATAGATCAGATAGCTTCCAAAGCACTATGCTCAAAACCTTATAAGCTGCATTTGAAGCTTACCAAATGTATATAGCTGTACCTTAAAAAAAAAAAAAAAAAAAAGAAAGAAAAAATCTATATAGCCGTGAAGTAGCATTCAACACTTCCAGTGGGAATGCCTCATCGCTCCCGTCAATGAGCCACTAAAAAATGATCTAATAGTTTCATTTTCATGATTGAAGATTGCGGGCAATAACTATTGTTTTAATTTGGTTGCCCATAAGCGAGTATCAATAAATTTGCATTTCTCCAGCAACCAATCCAAGCAGATTTCCAAACAGTTATTCTAATACACACAGGTGCAAATCAAGAGTTCATCACTTCCTAGAAAGTTGAGTGTCAATCAAAAACTTTCATTCTTTTAAGTCTAACATCTGAACTAGGCAGCATGGCATGACATTAACTGCCAGATAATCTTCAAATTCAACCTGATTTAGGTGGAAGAATTGAAATTTGATCTCCGTTTTTGCATTTTAGAAGAGGTTACAACAATTTTTCTTTCGACCTTCTGACATTCCCAATTTCCCATTCTTACACACAATTCGGGCCTCTAACATAAAAAAGGAGAAAGAAAATGATCTAGTCCTGCTTGGAGAAATGAGCAACAAAGAACTGGAGGTTCATGATAAGCATGTCGAACTGGAAGCTAACGAATTTTTTATCCACAAAGTAGAAAAAGGATAGGAAAAAAAAAAAAGAAAAGAAAGTTTTTCAGACTCCAGTTAAGGTAGTAATATCGAGGAAAGTTACAGAAATAGCAGGAAACTGGACAAGGATTTAGAAAAGTAAGTAGTGAGAGAACTAGAGAAGTCGACGCAGCACTTGCACAAGTGATGAGTTGCATTTACACACAATGTGCCGCATGTTCAAAATAATAATACACCTAGATATGTTGCAAAAGAAACATTTCGTTTTCCTTGCACTCTAAATTTTGTTGCCAGTCAGTCTAGGCTATTAAATTTGAATGAAAGGAGGGTTCTAAGAAGAATTCCTAGTTTATAATGTTTTCCCAATATGCCCCTGTTTGGTACCGATTAAAATTTAGATTTTAATACAAGTCAAAGTCAACAATTTATTTCAATCATATATTTTATGGGATCTACATCTTTTCAACCACACATTTGATCCACTTCTCTCAAAATCTACTAAAACTTGATTTTAATCCCCACCAAACAAGAGCTATAGCTATGTATGGGCCTGTTTGGAGGAAATTTTAATGTCATTTTTAGAAATAAATTGGACCATTGCATAGTGAATTTAAAGCCCATTTCAACAGGTTCTGACACGGAAACAGATTGCAGCCTGAAACAAAAAGAATCTTGCTTTTAATTTACAACACCCACTTTCCAAATCTACCCTCACATGACCTACTCACTCTCCAATGGAAGAGTAAAGTGGAAATCAATTACAGTCAATTGGATGGTTGAGATAATTGTAGGGGTAAAAACCTAATAAAGGGAGTAGGAAGAATCTCAAAATTTCAGCATGCAGTCAGAAGCGTGGGAAATGTCATGTGAGTTCACTATGCAACGGTCCAATTTTTGCTAAAAATGAAAGCAAAATTTCCTCCAAACAGGTGCTAAATCCACTTCATTTTCCCAAAAAAATTATAAACATATCATTGAGGTCGTAACGATACACATCGATGGAACATCAATTATGCTCATAATTCTTGAAAGCAAATATAAGCTTTTAAAATCCAATTAATTCCTAGTAGCACAATGCATCGAACATCCCGGATTGACACATACCTGAAGCAACAGTTCATATTTTGTGTTAAAGAGAAACACACTGAAAGCTCTGTGCAACAAATTCTCAGACTCGATCTTCTCCATCAGGTGACCTGCATGTTAGAGATGTCGACAAGTCAGCAACCAAAGAAATTTGATCTAGATTATACTGAGAAAGCTCTAGGTTCTCTTTTCAATTTATTACGAGAGGACTTGGGAATTCGATGTTGACTGCTTTTTTTTACTTGCCACTCACCAAATCCAGGAACCAAAAGTTGTCAGAGATCATGATACGTAACTTTAAGGAATTGAATAAGACAGGACAAAGCGATAGCAAATCGTGTATGCTCGTGTATCTTGCTAAAATAAATTATATAGTTCCAGGTTTCTAGGGATTCCAAATCCAGCACTTAGTGAAAGGAGGAAATAACAGATCAAAATAGGATCATAATCAGCACGGTAAAAAATTGATTGCTTTTATTAGAGTAAATAATGATGAATCTCATATCAGAAACTGATCCAAATAGTTTCAATGATCAAATCTTATAGATGAGAAATCCAACTTACAATTGTATTTGGTGTCATGACCTACTACATTATCATTCTCATCCACCAAAATACACCTGCAAAGTTATTAAAAGTGAAAGAACTGTCATTAATTAAGACAACCGCTGAAGATCTAGTAAATCTTCACTCTGATGTACCAGTACAAAAACAAACATAGAAGGGGGGAAAGATATTTGTTTATATATCTATATTTTCCAAAAATTATTAAAAAAGGAGATAAAGTGATTTCAATAAAAGAAGATTGCAACATCTGGATAAAGAATTACTTGTATTTTTCCACCGAAACTTTTCAAAAACAAAAAAATCCTTTCAAGAACAAAAAACCAGAGGAAAAGCAAAGATCCTAAATTTTAAGTTCAAAATCCGAAAACCCAGATGATCATAATCCATAAAACACACAAATCATCACAGTCCACTCAATAGAACCCCCATTATTCAGCACATAAAATACATGTCTATGTATTACTACAAGTGGAGTGTCTATTTGCACGTATCGATATTTAAATGAAGAAGGGTCCGTAGAGAATCTGTCACTCACTCGTCTTCGAACATAAGGCGCCTCTGGACAGCATCCATACCGGAATCAGCGGCGGCGTCACCCATGGCGGTGGAGGGGGAAGCAACAGACGAATAGGATCCCGACACACGGAGGGCAAAAGATTTTCTTCCGGCGGAGGTGGATCGATTAACAAAAAGAGATTTGAGTGGAGGAGGAGAAATGTAGAGCCTCTTTATAGAAGTGGAGACGGCCACAGCCAACGAAATTTGAATTGGGAAACCAGTCAACAAAGTCATCCTTTTATATGTAAAATTTGCGGTTTGGGTTTGGGATCTCCGCCATCACATGTTGATTCCTTGTAATATTATTCCTTCACATGAACTATATAACAATTAGACAGAGTATATATGGGAAAAAAGGGTATTTTCTTGAATTTGATCTAGGATGAGTTTGACTCCCATTTTTCTGAATAGATTTTAAATTTTTCAGAAAATGTTGCGTATAAAATTATTTTATTGAAAGAAAGTATAATTAAAAATGAGTTTGGAAAAAAGAAAAATAAGGCAAGAACATGAACTTCCATTATGGAATATGAAAATTTGAGAATTCGATTCTATTTAAGTAATACATTTGATCACAACTTTGAATATGAAATCCAAAGGGATCAAATAGAAAATGATACTCTTAATCACAACAAAATTATAATAAAATATTGGTCAACCAACATTTATTAAATTTGAAAAAGATTCCTGGCGATCCTATCTATTGCTCATATTTGTGCCTATTGAGATAATTTTAAATGAGAATACACTTTGAATAATGAGTTCTGTACTTGAATAATTAAGGGGATTTATTAATAGTTGCCGTGCCAACTCAATTAGATTAAATAGATGATATAGTTGTTGCAGTTTTACTTTTATAAGAAAGAATTTCTTGCTCTTATTTGCTCCACTTAAGATTATTTAAAAGCAAGATTAAACGTAAAACAATTCAATTCGAGTGTTCTCTAGTACATTTCTCTTCTATGATAAATAACCTTTTACTCTATTTGGCCTCGACATATGTCATGATGACACTTGAATTTATTGTGCCTTTTTTTTTTCTTTCATTCTTTCTATCTTTTGGAGTGGTTTGAATTTCATAATTAGAATAGAAGAAATTATCTCTTTTTTAGTATTTAGAAAGATACTAAAAAAGGAAAAAAAAAAAATCAGAATCGAAGTTATAACTGGCACTATTCAAACCATCTATGCGCTTTATGGAGTTTGGCCCTATCAAATAATGGATGGTAGGGCTGTGTTCTTGTTTGCTGTAACAATTTGGTGTACACTTTTATTATTTATTTTCTTTTAATTTTAATTATTGTGGCTACTAATTAATTAGGACACGTGTACTTAGAACTTGATAACTTTATTCGTCACATAAATATTGGTACATATTTGTGGAATATAATCGAATTATAGAAGCAAAGTATAGTAGAATCATAATAATTTTATGTTCAAAATTTACTGAAAGAGATTTGTCATTTTTGAGGATATATGGAATGGCTGTCATTTTACCAAAGTTTGTTAGAACCCTCCGCACTCGCGGTGCACGAGGATCTGGGTCCCTTCTCTTGGTATTTCTGAAATTAAAAAATAATAATAATAATTTCTATAAAACATTAACATATATTTTGGTTGTCAATAAAAGTATGCTTTAAGTTTATTATTATTTTACAATAATGAGCACGAGGCACATGCGATGACCCTAGTTACATGGTATTGACCGATTTAAAGCCACAGAGAAAATTAAAATTACAAATATGGAAACAAAATTTTCGAAAGATTGAAAATTTGAAGAATATTTATTTATAATAGTTCTTGAAAAGAATTATTTAATTCAAATGAGCATTTATATTAAGCATATTTATAGTATGTGTTGACCCCCGAATTTGTTGAGACTCCAAGCCTCGAAAAGATCACAACTTCTCTTCTTGTATGTTACATTCACACTTGGACACAACGCGTTAGAAACACAAACAACACCTCCTAGGGAAAAGTGAGAGACCATGATCATATGCCCTCTCAAACTCAAGTCAAAATATGGACAATAATTTAGGTGTGGGAGAAATACAAGAAAATGAGAATATAGGAGTCGAGAATATATTTATGAGTGAGATAGCCAATTTTTCATTACCTTCAAATGACACATATTTATATGTTGCTCCCAACTTGACTTGGCACTTTAGCTACAATCTGAGCCATAACAGAACTAAGCCCTGCAGCCATAGCAGAGTCCACAGCCACAGCTTGGGATACATCCATGTTGGTGGAATTGATTACCATTTCGTAGGTGAAACAAAATCTAAAATCAACAATATAAAATTTTTTTTCTCGGATTTTGTTTTAAGTTTGTTAGAATAAATAAACATGAATAAATAATCCAGTTGAACTTTAAAACCCGAGGCTTGTGTGTACACAGTTTCCTTATAACAAATTCCGGTTAATCATGGTGAAAAATCGGAAAAATTCAATGGCTTGAATTTTAAGAGGTAGTAGCAGAAAATATTGTTTTACCTGACCGCCTTGAATTTTGCGATATTCTTGACTGAAAGTGCTCCAAAACTCCAAGAGGGTGAGTGAGATGTTCAAACTGTCAGTGCACTTGATGCGTGGAA
>CAIGRP010077507.1:0-46265 GCA_903798385.1 Fraxinus cuspidata
CTTCAATAATAATGAAAATTATCAATAGTTTATTTAACAATCTCAATAACATCCATTTTATTTTTAATGTTCTAAACATCCAAAGAAGACCGAAGACATTATTACTTGGAAAGAAGTTTATGTTGTTTTTGATGTAAAACGAGACACTTACATGGGAAATATAATTTTCTCCTAAATTGGGTACCTTAATTTGATTTTAATAGGTTATCATATTGAAATTCTTGTAAAAGACAAGAAGTAATCGGGATTGATAACTTTTTTATATCATAGTATTTAATTTTCATTTACGTCCGTGATAAATTTTTAACATAATTTTTTATTATTATTACTATTTTTTTTTTTCAATTTTGTTAATAGTAGCCAAGTATTTCTTCTTTCACGTACTAGTTTTCGTTAATCAACAATTTTATGAAACTTATCAATATAACAATTGATAGGAATGAAAGCTACAATTATAAACATCAAAGTACACGTTATTTTGGAAACTAGAATATTTATCATCTGTTATGACTATTCCCGTGGCAAGTCACGTGACAGCCATCTATACTGAGAACTAGGACAAACACCTTTTTTTTTAGGCGAGCAGCAATCTAAGTGTCTCATCTTCCCCCTTCATGCCTACGGTGATGAGGCTATATACCATCGCCACAAACCCCTTCATCTTTGAGGTTTTGAGATAGTAGCCTAACACCTTTTCAACAATAACCTCGAGGCATTGTATTTTTGTGCAATCTAGTCACATCTTCCCTCCGAAGTGATCAAGAGGACCAAACCCCTTAGCCACTTTAGATGGGGCTTCGGAATTCAAGGCACTTAGCATTTGATATCCTAATGTCTTGTGTAAACTTTAATATGATACATTGAGCCTAAACGAATAATTTAATATGACATCATTACAGGGCGGATGGGAGTTAAATTTCCTTTATCCTGCCAAGGTCACAGACCTATGAAGATTGTGATGTGATGTCATGGTGTTTGACTTATGAATCGTTGAGATGAGGTTACATGTCTAGCATTAGGAGGAGCTCGATTTTATTTCTTTACTTATAAATACTCATACTCGATATAATTTGAAGGTAGTTGACAACTTATTTTTCTGATTCTAGAAATACAAACTTTACTCTTATATTTCTCCTTATTTTATGTTCCTCCCATGCCTAATTTCTATTTAGTATTCGACTTGAGCGTTGAAGTGTGTAAGATACCAGCCTCTCATTTTCTTGAAGAAATCTTGATTATGACAATAACATGTTTGTCCAAGTATACATGTAATATATGCATGGATAAGAGACGAATGAAGATATGTTAACGCGTTGAGTCCCAAACAGATTCATTAGTAAACTTGGTACGCCTCTTCTGACGATGCTCCGATCATTTCCACAGGCGGTTAGCTAGCAAGCCAATTGATAAATGTGTTTTCCAACACTTATTTGGCCACATATCATGACTAATAGTTGACAAAAAAATGTTTGAATATGGCTTAGTTCTGTCTAATCTCATTTTGTAGCACAATATTGATGAACTTGGTGGAACGTGAGAGAAATTGGCAAAAAAGGACAAAAAATAAAGGAAACAAAAGTTCAGGGACCAAATTACAAATAACCAAAAGATAACCCGAAGCCGACTCAAAGACATACACGATTTTAATCATAATTCGAGAGATGCACGGTAGAAACTTCCATGAGGTCTCACATGTGTCAAGAGGCAATGAAAAGAGGACTTTTTGAAGTTCCATGTGGTCCCATGGAATGATACCATGCGGCCACATGGTTGCTTTCTGGGCGTGAATTTTCTGATTTCCTTTTCTTGTTCAACCACGTTAGGACACAAATCTAGGTCAAGTATAAAATTCAAATTCCATGCATTATATATATATACATGATGGACTTGGAGGACTATTGTTTGGCATTCAAATGTATAACTGCACAACAAAAAAAAAAAGGTAAGATACTTCACGCCAATGCATCACCTTGGCAATAGTTTACTTCTGCCCTATACTAAAAGTCCATACATTATATAAATATTCATACATGGACTCTGGGAGCTATTATTACGCCTTTTTAGACGATTCTCCAAATCATTTTCACGTGGCAACTAGCTAGCAAGCCAACGAGGCACACACTCTACATAATCCTCCTATCTTTCTGAGGTGATACCAGATATAAGGTAGCCGAGGTAATGTACCATCCCAACCAAGATGCCTGTAGAGGTTGACCTCCATTGCCTAAGCGAGGTACTATGCACGCCATAGGGAAGAAGTTTGAGGTGAACAACCTTTTTATTAGCAAAAGGTAATCCGAAACTTCACATCTTTCTAAGAGATCTTTTCATACAAGTTTCGCCTATGATTTATCCTTTAGATCCACCTAAGGTCATATCATAGTCTATATTTTAGAGGTCGGACCTAGGTGATAGGGTGGCTACTTTTGAGAAACACTAACTGACATCCTGCCTATGATGGATAAATGGACAACTAATAGTGAACATTTCGACTATTAAGATGTGGCCAAGTATCTTTCTATCCAATGATAGTATTCTACTTCTTCTACTTTAAAGGCTCGTACTTAGTATCATTTGAAGATAATGCAACTTTATATACTCAAATTCTAAACTTGCTCTCATTATTCTCTCTACACATCCTCCCGAATCTGACCTCTCTACACTTAGTGACTCATGTCTTTAACACGTCCTACACTTAAACACCTATTTATTGACTGACTTGGCCATCAGAGTGTATGTTGTCGTTTCTCCCACAATCGTAGAAGGTCAAGTATGAATTATAATTTGTCAAGTTTATAGGAAGCAAGACTTACATGGAAGTGAGATGAGACAAAATTGGTTGGCCAGGTCCCATACAAAAAAATGAGGTCAATTGATGCCATTTTATTTTTATTAATATCTCTATAAGAGTGTGAATGCTCAGACATTTTGCGCCTCTAACTATGACTTGACATTTTTATTAATATCTCTTATAATTATAATTGATCTCTTGTCATCGGCGGGCACGAGAATTTGTGCCCCACCACATCAATGATTCCAGAAATTAAAAAATTTGGCTAACTTTTTCTTCTCATTCCCTATTCTTTTCCTAAAACCCACACCCCTTTTCCCATTATTTACCAAAAACCCACCCTTTCCTTTCCATTATTTCGCTGCTGCTGTGTTTACTATTTCTTCGTCAGACTTCACCTCGTGCTACTGTCGTCATCATCGGACTTCACATTGTGCCCTCATCATCATTGTAATCTGCTATATTGTACACTCTATTTTCCTCTTCCACCGCATCTTATCCTTGCCACTTTTTACTCTCCCACTACCCATTTACTTTTAATGTCGTACCCACCTTTGCCACATTTTCCCTATTTCGCATCCCTTATTCCAATGTATTATCTTTAATGTTTCCATGATTTTTTTTTTTAATATTTAAGACAAGGATCCATCAGATTTTCTGGTTGATGGTATGGGGTTGACAATTTTGGCATGATGGTTGTGTTAGGGAGGGATGAGGTTTAGGATTTATCCGCTATCGTTATATTTTCTAAAATATCCAATAAGTTAATAGGGTGTGTGGGGGGGGGGGGGGGATTAAGACATGGATGTGCAAACTATTTTTTATGATTTTTAGTGGAAAATGCAGATGTCATGATGATAAATTTGTAAAATTTTGATTTGTACATGCATGTGCAAATCATTTCTATGATCCGCAAGTCGAAAATGAAGGGGTTGGGATGTGGATTTTGTGAAACTTTGATTTGGATTATTACAAATTTCGACCCGTATCTTGGCATGGCAATCTAGACGACATGGCAGTAGGATATATTGTCTCTATTTCTCGTTCAACCAATGATTTGCAACCATGGTGATGCCGCTTTGTTATTATTTGATGGCAACGTCATGCCAGTGGTTGGCAGGAGATCAATTTTGATAAATTAAATATGTCCGAGCCTCTAATGATTTCTTATTCAATGAAGCATGTTTTAGGTTTTTATTGCACTTGAGTGTATTTTGAACATTGGATTGTGTTTTGAAGATTATGAGATATGTGATGTTGTTGTAAGAGTAGAATAAAAGATAGGTACAAAATGACTTCTGCTAGTGTGAACGATACTCAATCCCACCTCATATGTAGACTAGGTGTTTATATAAAGGTACATGCATCGCACACTGAAAAGAATCCTAATCCTAATTTCGGAGATGTCATAGTGTGAAGGTATGATAATAATAATTTATTGAAGCATATCAAATATAGGATTTACGGAGTGATTCGATTTCTAGTTTTATTTTATAGGATAGTGTTAGGTGAGGAAGAGTTTGATTGGAATGACGAGGTTGAACCGATATTGGGACGCCAATTCGGATTGACCAATATGTACCTTTAGACACTGAGCAACTTAAATGGTGTTGTCATTAAGTTGTTGGAGAGAGAGACATGGTTGACGAAAATTTGTTTACCTATTCGTGTACTTTTGTGGTTCACTATTCTGTGGACACGTATGCTCGTATTACACGTTCTTGTAATGAAGCGAGTGTAATAAGTACAAGTAATTGGTTTTGTAAGTAGGTAATTTCTTTGTTGTTTGATTGTTCAATTATGTCCTATTTTCATATAGTATGGATTTTCAATTTACGTAGCATTTATGTGTTTCCATGTAATACGGATTTTCAATTTATGTAACATTTATGCATTTTTATCTTCAAGTAGTATAAAATTTGTGGAAAATAACATACAAATGGAAATAAACTAAATTTGATGCGAAATTTACGAATAAAAATTAATTTTGTACACTTTACATAAAAAGACAAAATATAATCATTTCATATAAAAGTCTTAATTTAATTATCTTTTTAATTAAATAAAATAATTTCGGAGACGAAAGTCCGAGAAAGAATGCAACACAAAAAAATGGCAATGGGCGAGATGGGTTTGGAGGTGGGAAGGGCGTGGGGTGGAGTGGGGGAACCGCTGATGTGGACGTCAGTGGTGGGCAAACTAATCTCCTACTCAGTAATAATGATGTGATTGGCTGATGAATCTTTTTCGTACAGTTTCTTAGAATTTTCTTGGAAGATACAGCTCATTAACTATTCGTTTACTAAAAGAGCCATTGTCGTAAGTCAAACCAAAGCATCACCTTCTGTCTATATTTAAATATGTGGTACGTATGGTTGCTGGAGTGGCATCTCATTACTCATATAATATAATATAATCCGTGGTTTCATAATTTTCAGGGTCAAGAAAATCATTCTCGTAAGTCCTGGGATTCTGTCTAGTTCAGAGCCATGGGAACTCAAGGATTCACCCCAGACTACTCAAACGAAGTAAGTCTCTTCATTCTTTAAAACCCCCTCCCCCTCCCGTTTTTCTCTCTCTCTCTATGTATATATATACCCACATGCATGCATATATACATATATATTTGTGTGCGCACACTGCACAGTGGTGGACGGAGATGAGGGGGTGGGATTTGGCCCCACTGGAATTTGAGAAACTTTTTTTCATATGGCTTTTTTTAATTTATATTTTTTTGCTCAGCAATTCTATATGTGGTTTTCTCATAAACATGCATATTGTAGATGGTATACGGAATTCTAATTCCTTTTTCTTCAAACTGTCTAAGTTCGAGTCTGAGAAGTTATGACAATTGCCATATTAGTCTGCTAAGTTATGACAATTGTCTTATCCTAGTTGATTATCATTCGTCTTTTATTTAGTTGTTTTTCTCAATAACAAAATACTTTGGTTTGTTTATAGTTCACTTGAAAAGAGCTTTATTTATTCTAGCTCCTTAATGCCTTGATTTTCACAAAAAAAAATTGAACTTATTATAATATTAAGCCCCTGTTTTAGGGTCATTATAAAAAGAATTTGAGGGAAAATGATATATTGAATAGTTATTTTTAGATTAATATATGTTTAAAAGTAAGAACAAATTTTATATTTACGTCCAAGATATTTTATTGTGTGAATGTTCGATTAAAAATGAATATAAAAAATAAAAAATTTTGAAACAAAGAGAGCCAAAGAAAGGTTACGTAGAAATACCATCCAAGTCTATGAAGGTCAACACATAACTTCAAATACAAGGTTCACACACGGTAACAAGCAAGTCCATTTTTGAATTCTAGCACTACTTTTGCTGACCAATTAGCGTTAATCTAGTTGATCAAAGACGTCCCAAGTACTTATAAGAAATTTAAAGGAAGTAAATTATTGATAGTATTTATTTCTCTTTACTTCTAAGTGAAAAAAATTCTTATTATTGATCATATTACAGTTGTAAGGAGCTTAAATAGTAAGGAGGAACCAAATTTAACGGGATTTTGAAATTGCTACGCGTCGATGCGACTGATACCTAACTTTGAGGATTGAATTTAATTTTCAATGGTGAGATTTTCATTAAATATTCCAATCACTGAAGTATCACTCAACTAACAATCAATAAGTGTAAGTAAGAATTTCATTAATTCAACTAACTTTAGGATTTATAATAATTCGCGAATTAACATAAATCATGTAATTCAGTAAAGCAATAGTATAATGTGCAATAAAATATAACTATACACATTTATCAAATTATGATATATATCATAATATGACAAATGAGTTCTTTAAAAAAAAAAAATTCCAATTATGATTATAGAAGAAAGTTCACATCATTTAAATTTTATTATACACTCTCACATCATTTACATTTTATTATATGACAAATGAGTTCTTTAAAAAAAAAAAAATTCCAATTATGATTATAGAAGAAAGTTCACATCATTTAAATTTTATTATACACTCTCACATCATTTACATTTTATTATACACTCTCAACTCCACTTTAATATCTGTAGCAACACAATCCCAACAAATGAAAAGTGACATCAAAATTCTCATATTCTGCTTATCACTAAAAATATCCCAAAAATATTTACATATTCCACTAGGTTATGTTCCAAATACATTTATTAATTTTAATAAGTATGTAACTTTTCGATAAGTTCCATAACCCTTGCTTTTTCAACCTTACCTCTACAAAGGCTATAAGTGTGCATAAATCAAATCATATTTGATCAAATACAAAAAATTAAAAATAAGTGACAATGGATCATATAACATAATCAAAGACCCACACAATTCATGAACATATATAAAAAGTGATATTTTAAATACTTTTGGAATAATTTTCATTTTCAGAAAAATGAGAGCACTTTAAAAAATAACTCACACTAGCCAAATACAACATAATAAATATTCATGATTTTATAAAAAAAATTCTGAATTTAACGAAGTTAAACACTATTTTTAATTATTTTTTCAAATTTATTTAAGTATCAAATAGAAAAAATTATTTTTTAACTAATCAAATATTAATTTAATTATATTGAAAAATTAAGAATAATTCAGGGACCAATCTGTAATTTTCAGAATTAAAATCAAATCCCGCACGTGTCGTCACGTGCATGATCAATCTGCAATTATTTTTTAAATTAATACAAAAGGGGTTTGTGTTAGCGTCGCCATGCCATTCTCGATTTATTTTCAATTGGTCATTCCAATTAGTTTCGACGTTCTGAGTTCATCTATATTGTATAATTTTACAAAAATAATGTTTAAGGCCACGTTTCGGGCATCAGATGTGTCAGAGAGTGGAAATGACATAAAATTCATGCAAACTTTCCAAAATTTTGACTAAACTTTGGGAGGCCATGACTGCTCCATTTCAAGGGCAAAATTAATGATCTTTATATGTTTGAAAATTTCTTGAGAAGATCTATCCAAATATACAAAAGAGGAACAATAAAATACATATCAAGTGATGAAGTTTCAAGTTTTATTAATTTTCATGTAAAAATTTCGATTTTCATCCAAATTTCGGGAGGCCATAATTTCTTCATTTCAATGCCAAAATTAATGATTTTCATAGCGTTTGAAAGGTCTCAATAAAATATATCCAACCATACCTGATGATAAGCATTAAACGTAGTGTAGAAGAAGTTATCATGTAATAAAATTTCGAGTTTTACCAATTTTGATGCAAAAATTCAAATTTTCATCCAAACTTCAAAATCTCATAACTCTTTCGTTTTAAGTCCAAACTGAAAGTTCTTTATATGGTTGGAAAAAAGCATTAAAATAGCTTTATAACCACATTAATATTACTACATAATTATCAACGTATATAAAGCAGTCAATTTTTAAAGTTTCTGCAGAATTAACTAGGGTTTCAATTTTCTCTCAAATGCATTAACGAAAAATTGATGAAATTTTACTGGTGAATTCTAAAGTATATTATATACATAATTCCAAAATTTTGTAAATACTAGACATGTATATCAAAAGATGCCATTACGATAAGAAATTCAACATTATAACTCTGATACCGATATAGGAATTCACAACATTCATAATCATAAATTACAGGTCATGAACCCTTACTTGAAAGAATGAAATCCAGTATCTTTGTGTGGTTGTATCACATTGTATCTTAAATCTCCAAAATCGACATTTTTTTGTTCTACAATGGTCACAATCCCAATCCCAATCCCAATTGAAAGAGATTATTATCCACTATCTAAATGTCTTATTTTGTGAGTTTTCATGCCAAAATAGTGTTCTATGGTATTTTCAACTTTGGTTTATTTTCATATAAGAAATTCACCATTTTTTCTTACCATCTTTTTCCTCTTTTTTTCTTGAATAATTATTAGAGGTTTACAAGGAAGTTAATGGAGGTTATAGGGAGTTGTATGCTTGAATTTCAAGTTCAAACCACTCCTTCCAACCCTTTTAATATCTTTTGTGTTAGGTCGCTACCTGGGCGACCCACAACCTATATTTTGTGACAGTACTGAATTTTGATGAATGATACAATAGCTTGAATTGAAGGTTGATGAACGAGATGCACGAGAGAAAGCAATAGATGAATGGTTGCCAATAACTTCTTCTAGGGATGCAAAATGGTGGTACTCAGCTTTCCACAACGTTACAGCAATAGTTGGAGCTGGAGTTCTCGGTCTCCCTTATACCATGGCTCAACTAGGATGGTATGTTCCATTTTGGACAACAATAATTTTTTAGCTTTACTATTACTTTTGCTGAAAGAAGTGTTTAGAGTTTGTCGACAATGCTTTTATTGTATGTACCAATCAATATGTGTATACATAAAAGTTTGAACTCTTACAGAGTGGGATAAGTAGTTTTATTTACTTACATCTTTAACACACTCCACCACATGCTGGTTAGATTCAATTTTTCTTGAATTTCTTAAATGGTGTCCGTGTCAGTGAGATTCTAAAATGAAACTGTGAATTAATCTGTTTCTATACTAGAGAGCATGAGAAAATCTTTTATTCTTTATCTAAGTCTCTAGTGAGTGGATGCATAGCTCACATTGAGTGGATCAGTCTATGAATCTGTGTTTCATTACTCGTTTTTTATTTTTACCGCCCTCGAAAGTTGAGAATGCAATTATGTCAATAACATACCAAGAAATTATTCAATACAGAATTTTTTGCTTAAATTATCAACCTGTATTCTTATCTTAATACATACAAATTAAAGGGAGCGGACATGGCTCTCATACCTATGTACTACTATAATCCGGGTGTTGTTTTTCTCATTTTCTGGTTATTATTGGTCTCGAAAGTAGGGATTATGGTTTAATCCATAAAATGTCAACTAATTTCTCAACACTGAATCATTTTTAAATATTTTCAGGGGCCCTGGAGTGGGTGTACTCGTAATATCTTGGATTATCACTTTATACACTCTATGGCAAATGGTTGAGATGCATGAAATAGTTCCTGGGAAACGATTCGACAGATACCATGAACTCGGACAACATGCATTCGGTGAAAAACTTGGCCTTTACATTGTAATACCTCTACAGCTAATTGTTGAAGCTGGTGTAGACATAGTTTACATGGTTACAGGAGGGAAATGTTTGAAGAAGTTTTTTAAATTAGTAAGCAAAGATTGCAAGATTAAGCTAACCTATTTTATCATGATCTTCGCCTTTATTCAATCCGTGTTGTCTCATTTTCCGAACTTCAATGCCATCTATGGAGTGTCTTTGGCTGCAGCTGTCATGTCCTTCAGGTAGACGGCACCCTTTTTGCCTGTGAATTATGTTGAATTTCTTTATATCATTTTTATCAATCCCTCTTGAAAATTTTATATTAATATTCACTAAAAGTGTGAGTTACAATACATTATCTAACATAGAAAATGGACATAAATCTCTGGTTTCATGAAATCCAATTATTGATGTAAGATTACTATTACAATCTTTAACCTCTTCATGCGTCGAGAGAAAAGCTTTAAATTTATGCACGTCAAGCAAAAAGTGTGAAAGCGAGGAGAAAATCGATATGTTGGATTAATTTCTCAATAGTTGGTCAGACCAGCTAAAGAGGATTCAGAAAACACCTTTCTCCCTTGCTTTATTTTATGTTATTCAGTCACATTTGATGATTATTTATTGTGAATCTGTTCGACATATAAGTTTATTATGGTCATCTGATATAAGATATGGAATCCTAATACATTGATGCTATGACGTGAAGCTACTCAACTATTGCTTGGGGGGCATCACTCAACGAGGGTGTAAAACCAGACGTGCAATACGGCTATAAAGCGAAAACCACAGCAGGAACTTTTTTCAACTTTTTCAATTCCTTGGGTAGTGTTGCTTTTGCTTATGCTGGTCATAATGTGGTCTTGGAGATTCAAGCTACAATGCCTTCTACACCAGAGAAGCCATCTAAGGGACCTATGTGGAAGGGGGTGATTGCTGCTTATGTAGCCATTGCAATCTGCTACTTTCCTGTGGCTCTTATCGGGTATTGGATTTTTGGGAATAAGGTCGAGGAGAACATTTTTATCTCCTTAGAAGAGCCTGCGTGGTTAATTGCCATGGCTAACCTGTTTGTTGTCATTCACCTTAGTGGGAGCTACCAGGTAGGCACTTGACTATGTTTCCTTCAATTATTTATTCGTCTAAAAAAATTATGAAAACATTTTTTTTTATTTCTATCGTTTCAGATTTATGCAATGCCAGTTTTTGACATGATAGAGTATGTACTTGTAAAAATACTAAAATTCAAGCCTAGTTGGATGTTGCGAATTGTTTCGAGGAATATTTACGTTGGTATGTACAAATTTGTTCTCCGAATCCTGTATTATACTGATCTGTGGTCTATATTTTGTCATCATGTTCCTCACAAATTTATGCACTCCTAATTGATTGCAGCATTTACTATGTTTGTTGGAATGAGCTTCCCTTTCTTCGATGGGCTTCTCGGGTTTTTTGGTGGATTTGCTTTTGCATCAACTACATACTTTGTGAGTAAATATACCCCACTGAAACCATTGCACAAGATAAAGAACAAGATCTTAAGGAGCTTTATTCTTTAATCTTGTACTATAATGTCTTCTAGTCTGCCTAAGCAGATTAATAAAGAGAGACATAAGACAAATTTTGTCGGTTGATTTATCTAGTTAAATAAACTCCAACATATCAAATATGTCACAAGTGCCATATCATTCTTATTTGTATTTTATAGCTGAATGTACATCTGTTCTTGCAGCTTCCTTGTATCATTTGGCTAGCTATCTACAAACCAAGGAAATTCAGTCTATCTTGGTTTACTAACTGGGTAAGTGTGAAATCTGCTATCACAATCTCCGAGTTTTTGCTTTGAAAACAAGAAACCTGACTGATTCAATTTCTCAATATGGATTTCAGATTTGCATTGTTCTTGGAGTTATTTTGATGATTGTAGCCCCTATTGGAGGATTAAGGCAGATTATTGTCCATGCAAAGACGTACAAATTTTACTCATAAGTTTAAAGAAATTTAAGAAATTCGTCGTAGAATTTCTTGAAAACAGAAAACTGGTGGAAAGAATTCTGGCCGTGTAATTAGACGAAGAAAATTTTGTTGGGCTTTCCACTGCTTCCGGACTTCTATTTCTGCATTTAATCTATGTGCATAAACTTGTTTCTTGAACTTTCTTATATGCAACCCTCATGTTTGGTAAAGAAGGTTTGATAACACTGACATTATAAGGGAGAAGAGAAGCTAAAATTTTATTATTATATTGTTTAATCATGTCTAGTATTGTATGCCAAATATATACTAAGTGTGTATAGTTAGATTGAATACATATATTAATGCAGCCATGTATATTGTGTATTGAGATACTTGAAATAGCAGCGGTCAAGTAACCATACTTGCAGTGCTAATTAAATACAGGTATACTATCTTGTTCAATTTGAGAACAAAAAGATCATTATATACTAGAATATCGTGAGGCTACCCTTCTGTTTAAAACTCGTATGCATCTCATTTGTCTTTAGCTTGTTGAAATTATATTTGAAAGTGCATTAACACAGTACCTGAGTTCTGAGCTCTAAAGAGACTTGTTATCTGGAAAATCATTGTATAATACTGACGGTAGCAAATATTGTCCTAATGAAAATTATCTTAGTTTAGTACATAAAATTAATTGAATTCGTGACTGCTTTTCATTGAGACTTCTCTTCTAGAGCTCAGTAAAGTATAAGAGGAAATAATGTCCCGACTATCAAATCATTTAAGTTCCTTGTTTGAATTTACGGAGTCAGAAAATTATAGAAGCAACAGAAAGAAATAGACTAACATCTCAACAGGAATGACTAATTCATGAGACAGGAGTAATAGGTTGTACCTTAAAAAATATAAGACCAAGCGAAGTCTTATAACCATCGCATTCTTCTTCCTCTATCGACCTTTAATATTTCTTTTAATCCTTCAATAACCAGAAAGCACAACATAAACATTAAACAATATACTATACAAGATCATGAGACTAAACTATACGTAACAAGTATTTTTATTATATTTTATAGAAAACTTGAGTATCTAGGATACCAGGGAGGCAATGCTTAACAGCCAAGCTACCTAGTGCCTTTTAGTGTCACATACACGGAAAGGGGAACCTCACTGCAAACAGTGGTCTCTGCAAGATTACTTCCTTCAATTCTCTGAAAGTTGCAAATTTCTACCCAACTACAACAGTGAAAACTTCAACAAAGGCACAACTGAAAACAAAGGCATTTGTTATTGACAGTAGAAAGCAGTAAACTACAGAGTTTGGAACTACAAGCACAACTGCAGAAATCCCTAGCTAACTTTTCAAACAGTTACTATTATCCCCTACAGCAATAGACATAAAAATAAAACTCCTAGTAAACTTTAATCAATGTAATATTTACAAAGTGTTAGAAAATATTTTCAACATGATGAAATTGAATGTTTTGATCAGTGGCTTTGGGTCGAGACATATGAGATCTAACCTAATGAGGAACCAAATTGAGGAAATATGTGGGCATTACAGCTAGAGCAAAGAATGTAGGGAAAACTAACGTGCATAAATTACATTTCAATAACAGACATATATCAAATATATAAGAATGCATGAATATGATTTGATTGAGGTAAGAGTTTTAACTATTGGAAAATATCATTTCCCAAAAGACAATTTTTCATCCAAATAAGTTCTAGAATATTGTATAATATTCGACTAACAGTTTTCACTTAAATAATTAGTAAAAAATTGATCAAAACCTTTATACAAATTAATTTCGAACAAAGAATACAACAATATGCTTCCCACTCAAGCAGGAGTAGTGTCCTCTAGAGCGGGCAGAAGGACCGAAAAAATCAGTCGCTTGTTGTATATCTCTCTCTCTCTCCAACAAGAATATCATATCATGCTTTTTCCCCATCAATCTTAAGTTGAATTTTCTTCATATTCTTTTAATATATTTCTATTTCTCTTGGTTAAACTGAAATCCATTTTCGATTTATCTTTTTTACTCCTTGGATTTTCTTAATTTTGGAACTGGTTTATCTTCTATTTTGTAATAGAAATGACTACTATTAATAGTACAATCGATGTTCATCTTGTTGTTGTGCATGTGCGTAAGGTTCTCCCAAATTCCATTCATCCAACCTCCGTTCCACATGGAGAGAAATAAAAAAAATTATTGAGGTTGATTTCGAAACATGGAAATAGAAATGGTGCTCTATCACACAACCCTAAACTTGGCTAATTTTTTAACTGAAGATGCTCTAGTTGTGCAAAAAGGGGAAAATAATAGGGCACAATTGATTGCGTTGGATGCATGGAAATATTCTAATTTTCAGTGTAAGAATTACATTTTGAATGGACTGGACAATACATTACACATTGTGTATAGTACTATAAAATCTGCTAAAGAATTATGGAAGTTCTTGACAAAAAGTACAAGATTGAAGATCTCGGTACAAAGAAGTTTATTGTAGGCAAGTTTCTAGACTACAAGATGGTAGATTCTAAAACAATTATGAGTCAAGTACAAGAATTGCAGGTTCTTCTTTATGATATTCATGCTTAGAATATGTCACTCAGAAACTTTTTAAGTGACTACTATTATTGAAAAACTACTTCCTTTGTGGAAATATTTCAAAAATTATCTCAAATATAAGCATAAGGAAATGAATATTAAAGAACTTATTGTCAGGTTGATGATTGAAGAAGATGACTGAAAGTCGGACAAAAGAATTGGAGGCCACATTCCACAAGCAAAGACTAATGTGGTGGAAACTAGTTTAGAGAAAAAGAAAAGGAATCATTCTGGAGAATCCTTTAAGCAAGGTAATAACAAGAGTGCAATAAAGTTCAAAGGCAACTGCTACAGTTGTAGAATAGCAAGACATCGCTTAAATAATTGTCGCAAACCTAAGAAACAAGCCCAATCAAATGTTGTTGAGTCGGATGCATTATCTGATGGAATATCATATATCAACGTGTAGGCTACTATTTCAGAATGCCGCAACATTGGTAATCCCATTAGTTTGTTGGTGGACACTGGTGCTACTCGCCACATCTATAATGAGAAGATAATGTTCTCATCATATACTCCAAAAAATGGTGAATAACTATTCATGAAAAATTCATCAAGTTCAAATATTGAAGGATAAGGAAAAGTGGTGTTAAAAATGACATCTGCTGAAGTGCTTATCCTCAACAATGTGCTTCGTGTGCCTGACATTCGCAAAAAACTTGGTGTTCGGTTCTTTACATAGCAAGAATGATTTCAAAGAACAATGTATGTAGGCAAGGGCTACTTGTGGGATGGACTTTTTAAGATGAATGTCCTAACTGTTGTACCAAACAATTCTAAGAATAAGTTATCTTCTTCTACTTATATTCTTGAGTCATCTAATTTACGGTATAATAGATTAGAATATGCAAATTTTAATTTTGTATGCAAGTTAATGAATTTAATTTTACTACCTTCATTGTAATTTTCAATATAAATAATAAATGGGAGATATGTGTAGATGCTAAGTTAGCTAAAACATTGTTTCATTCAGTTGAAAGAACACAACACCTTTATAATTAATTCACAAAGATATTTGTGATTTAAAATTTGTGCAAACTAAAGGTGACAAAAAGTATTTTATTATTTTTATTGATGATTGTACAAGATACTGTTATGTAAACTTGATAAAAAGCAAGGATGGGGATTTTAAAGTGTTTAAACACTATAAGATGAGGTTGAAAGTTAACTTGGCAAAATAATAATAAAAATTTATAGTAATCGAGGTAAAGAATATGTAGCACCATTTGAGTAATTTTGTTCAATCTGGTATTATACATCAAACTACTGCTCAGTATTCACCTCAATCAAATGGCATTACTAAACGCAAGAATCGTACCTATAAAGCAATGATGAATGACATGTTGATAAGTTCTGGTTTACCCCAAAATTTGTGGGGTGAAGCAATCATTCCAGCAAATCATATTCTTTTTTTAGATATCCTACATAAGTAAGGTTGAAACCCCGTATGAGTTATGGAATGATCGATGTACCTAAAACAATTGGTTGTGTATTTATTTGATATGCAAATAATAGTAGTGCTTATCAATTTCAGGTGCATAAATAAAAAATCTTGATATATGAAGGTACTATAATTAAATTAAGTAATGTTGTATTTCTTTAAGACATCTTTCCTTATAAAGAAAAAGAAGTAAATTCACAAAATGAACTTATGATACTATTGATAAGTGCATTTTACACACTTATTTCGATTTACAAACATGGATAACTGTCAATAAATATGTGGAATATAGCTTACTTCGATGTAATTTGTATTTTACAGGACAACAATGATGAGTATGGCAGAAATGAAGAGAAAATTGGAAAAAAGGACTAAAATGAAAAAATTCGATGTAATTTGTATTTTACAGGACAACAATGATGAGTATGGCAGAAATGAAGAGAAAATTGGAAAAAAGGACTAAAATGAAAGAAAACTAAAGTTCAGGGACCAATGTGCAAATAATCGAAAGATAACCCAGAAGAAGGATTGGAGAAGTGAAGATGTCGAGGACTAATTGAGCATGGGAATAACAAACTGGATGAAGAAGACATGGGAAAAAACGTCGAGCTTGGAGTGACAAAGTTTGAGGACTAAACCTCAAGAGTTGTAAAGTAATATCTCGATGTGGTCGCATAGCTTTTTTAAACTATTCGATCTCATAGAGACCTCCATCAAAAATAAAGATGGACCCAAACACTTCTATGCGACCGCATATACGGTCGCAAAGTACAAAAAATTGGCCAATTTTCTAGTTTCCGATTTTGATTGCGAAAACATATCGGAGGATGCATATTTAACCCCAGTGCCACCCAGAAGTCCAGGAGGAGATATTTTGAAGGTTTTAAGAGAGAAAATGATGCACAAACAGGGAGAATAACATCATGACGCGAAGATTTAATTCAAAAATCAAAATTGGTGATGTCGTTCTTCAGTGATTTTTATGATTTTCTTTGTTCTACCATGCTAGGCTAAATTAATTTTTTACTACGGTTAGATGAACTATGTAATATGATTTTCAATTCTTAGTTTTACACTCTTGACAATCAAAACCACGTTTTAAATATTTGAATGATTTATATGAGTTTCTTTTTCTCCATGATTATTGTATACGTAATTGTGTGAGTCTAGTGGTTTGTTTCATGCATTCGAAAGAAGGGGAATATGTTTGACGTGATATAAATCATCATAGAGTCTGATAGGGAAGAGAAATATACCGCTATGCCCTATGTGAATAATTAATTGTTCATAAAATCTTATGCATTCTTGTATGTTTGCATCCGTCATTGAAACATAGTTGAGTGACATATTGGAATATGTTTAATTTTACTCGAGTAAGACTATTACATAATTTAGGAACATTGATTCTTCAATATTTCAATCGTGTGTCAGGGTGTAGAATTAGGTTTAGAGAAGAATATTACATAGAGATTCGTGATCCTAGTACATTCATCATACATTTAAAAACTCCAAATCACATTCAACATCATTTGTATTCAGTTTAGTTAAATCATTAATCCTAGCATAATTAGATTAATTTAATTATAATTTCATTACAACAACACTTCAATTTCATAATTTCGGTTAAGGTCACAATAATTTGAATTAGAACTAATCAATCCTTGTGGGATGATACTTGGACTCAAAAAGTTCACTTTATTACTTGTAATGAACCGCACACTTGCGGTGATTTTAATTAGACTTATTTTCATGAACAACTATAAATGGGAATCATCAAAATAATGAAGAACTAGCGCGCAACAAAATGATGAAAAATATCTCAAAAATTTGGACCATATTTTCTAATATATTTACTAGAAAATGAACAAATGACATTTATCGAGGCAATGTCCCCTCCATTAGCTCCATTTTCGAAACAAGCTGTCAACGGTGAAATTGAGTCCATTATGAAAAATCGTACTTGGGAGTTACTTGATCTCCCACCTAGAAGTAAAGCTTTATGATGTAAGTGGATCTTCAAAAGGAAGTTAAAATCGATGGATCAATTGATAAATATAACGCTAGATTAGTAGCCAAAGGGCATGGACAAAAAGAAGTCGTTGACTTCTTCAATACATATTCAATAATTACAAGAATTACATTTATTCGAATGTGGATTGCAATCGTTGCATTGCATATTCTTGAAATACATCAAATAGATATAAAGAAGGCCTTTTTCCTAGAAAGGAAGAAGACATTTTTCCTACAAAGAAGAAAAAATGTGTGAATTTGTAAATCATTATATGGATAAAGCAAGCATCTAAGCAATGACATGAAAAATTTGACAAAATTATGTTATCAAATGACTTTACAATTAATGAATGTGACAAATGTGTTTATGTCAAAAGCACGCCAAGTGAATATGTGATTGTATGTTTATACATTCATCATATTTTAATTATGGGTAATAACTCTAGAATTATTATGTCTACTAAGAAAATGTTGACAAAATATTTTGATATGAGGTATGGATATAGCAGATATCATATTCGGGATTAAGATCAATAAGACACCTAAATGATTGTCATTATCTCAATCTCATTATGTTGAGATTATACTTCAAAAATCTAAGGTGTATTATGATAATTTAATTAAACTACAAGTAGACCTAAGTTTGTACTTAGTCAAGAATCCTGGTGAGCCCGTATCACAATTGGAATATTCATGCATTATAAGCAATTTAATATTTATTATGAACTGAACGGGACCAAATATAGTATATACAGTCAATACATCTAAATATAGTATTTACAGTCAACAAATAAAACAGATTTACAAGTAATCTTAGAAATGATAGTTGGAAGGCATTAACATGGGTTCTTAAATATTAAAACAAACCATTAATTATGTGTTACATTATTCTAGAATATATCGATGCAAATCAGATATCTAACACTAAGGATCCTAAGTCTACAAGTGTTATATCTTTACCATTAGATGTGGAGTCGTGTCTTGAAAATCCTCAAAGTAAACTGCTATAACTCGATCTATGATAAAATCTGAGTTTAAAACTTTACATAAAGTTGGAAAAGAAGCAGAATGGCTTCTTAAATTTTTAGTAGACATTCCATGCTGGGATAAGCCAGTCCTTCTATTAGTATAAATTGTGATAGTTAGTCGACTATTGGAATGGCACAAAATAGTATGTATAATGGTAAATCACAACATTTTTCATAGGCATAATACCACTAAACAAATAATTTCAAATGGTGTTCTCTCTATTGACTATGTTAAACTAAAAGAAAACATGGTGAAACCTCTTACTAAAGGATTATCAAGAGGTTAGGTATAACATCTATCCAAGGGAATGGGCTTATTGATTATAATCACCATAACGGTAACCCAACCTTGTTTACTAGAGATCCCATGATGCTGGTTAATATGACAACTAAGTTATAAATGATTCAGAAGAGCACTTTAAAGAATACTCCTACCAAATCCTTTGAAAATAAAGTGCTAAACTACGTAGTATATTAGGATAAGTTATACTTTTAGGAGATCACCTATGTAAGAGTGAAGTAGGGCCATTTCCATTAGAATGTTTTAGACTGGAATTCTCTAAAAGAATTTATGAATGGAAGAGTTGTTCGGTGCCAAAATGATCACAACCATGAAAACGAAATATGTTAAGGAAGTTATTGAGTAGGTACAGTTGTCTTCACTTACACCAATAGCTGAACAACTCAAGACATCATATTCACTTATTAGCCAAGTAAGTCCGAATGTATTCTACTAAGGAAAGTTCAAAGTCAAAATCTACCTCTCTTGATACTATAACTCATCGCTTGTATTCCATTTTAGTGTTTACATTTTCATTCATGTTGGGGATTGTTGGAAATATGTTTAGAAAAGAATGATTTTGATCAATCTTTAACCAAAAATTTTTATGGTTTCCACCATTCGATTTTAGCATGGCAATAGTTGAACATGTTCTACTCCGTAATAAGATGATTTTAGTATATTTGGATGTCTAAAATTATTTTTGAATGAATGAAAAATTAATGGATAAAGTAAGTAGCTAAAATTGATTTCTTGGAATAAATAAATTCAGAAATTCCATATTAAATAGACCACTTGAACGGACTTTTGGCGCTGGGAGAGCAGTATTCTGGCATTGGATGAGTGGTTTCTAATAAAAAAGATGCTAGAGAAGATTTTTGGAGCTCTTGAGAACCTGCCTTTGAATAGACATATCTACTCAAGAAAAATCTAATTTTTGGGTCGTCTTTCTGGGTTCGTTGTTCTTGTAATTTGAAGTGCTACTATAACAAGAAGAGAACGTTATATCTTGAGAGATGATTGTCATTCTACTGTCGGTACCTTGTACTGCAAATTCGTTTTAAGGATAAAGAGTCGATCTAACCTTTATTCCGTTTTCTGTATTTGTTTAATTGAAGTTTATAGTAAATTCCAGGTAAGTTTGTGTTGCCAGTTCATAAATACAACATCTCTCTCATATGAGTTCTCTTTCCTTTGTATTTCGGCTCTTTGTTAGCATACAACGTAGCCAAATTATTTGTTTCATTGTATCCTGGAGGAAAAATAATTTAACGATTTAGCCACGTACTTTGGAACTTTTACATCCAAAAATATTTGCAGTTGTTCAAGAGGTTTCTTCTACTACAAGTCGGGTTGGATTACAACATTGAAGAGTTTAGCACCAGCATAAAGAAACCTGCAACACTAAGAATAAAAGAAACTAAGTGTTCTTAGTAAAGGTTGATGCTGGTCTTCAATTGATTGATGTAGTTTCCATTAGCCATGACAGCAATTTCTTAAATTTAGTAAAGCAGATTTTATACCAAAATATATATGCTACTTCATGAAAAGGCTGCACTGATGTTGATTTTATTATGTTCATATTAACGTCTTTAACTGATATGCTGCAGATTTGCTACATAAATGGCCTTCTTTCGATGATATTAGCACCTATAGGAGGCCTAAGTGATCTCATAATTAATGCGACACTGAAGGTATATGAAGAACAAAGAGGAGAAAAAGAAGAGTTTTGATTCACGCATGAAGTGTTACACGGCTGGAAATTTTATACAATCAATCTTATATGTAATACAAAAGTATTTTTCAACAACTATCTCCACCTAGCATCACTTAACCTTACATGACAGCACCTTTACTTGTTGCAAGACCATACTTTCCTTAAGTTATAATACATAACTTAGGCAAGAAATAAGTACACAAAACATAGGACAAGTGATAACAAAAACATTAGTTTGATGAAAACAAAAGTGTCACACAACTATCAACACTCCTCATTGACACTTTGGCTGGAAACACCACGACAATTTCTTAATGTTTCAAATCTTCCTTTAGGCAAGCTTTTGTTAGAATGTCAGCATATTGATCTTTAGAATTGCAATGCTACAGCTCCACTTCTTTCCTTTCTTGTGCTTCCCTGATTGAGTGATATTTGATCTTGACATGTTTAGTCCTTCCATGAAACACTGAATTCTTTACCATGGCAACAACTGATTGATTATCACAATGAATGGTTGTTGCCTCAATTTATTTATGCTTAAGATCTTCCATCACTTTCCTGAGCCAGATTGCTTGATTTGATGCCTCGATGTAGCTATGTACTCTGCTTCAACTATTGATTGAGCCACGATTTTTGGCTTGACAAAATTCAAGTAAACAATGCTGAACCAACATAAAACACATAGCCAGAGGTGATCTTCATGTCATCAATTGATCCAGCCCAATCACTATCAGTAAAACTGGATAAAAACAGAGTTCTTGATTTCCTGAAATTGATTCTCATCTCCTCTGTTCCTTTAACATATCTCATCACTCTCTTAGCAGCTTGGAAATGATTTACACTTGGTTCTTGTTTGAATCTGGATGACATATTTATAGCAAACATGATATCAGGTCTTGTTGCTGTTACTTAGAGCAAGCTACCAACCAAACTTTTGTAAATTTTTTCATCTATTTTCTTGGCTCCATCTTCTTTCATCAGCTTCAAATTTAGAACCAAATGAATGTTAGCTGGCTTACAATTTTCCATTTTGAACTTCCTTAACACTTCTTTAGCATATCTTCTTTGGCAAACAAAGATTCCATCTTGTGATTGTTCAATCTCCATTCCAAGAAAATACTTCATTTCTCCCAAGTCAATCATCTCAAACACTTTCTTCATTTCATCTTTCACCTTTTCAATCAGTGCTGCAATACTGCCTGTGACTAGAAGATCATCAGCATACATAGATATGATGATCAATTCCTCCTCCACTTGATTTATGTAGAGTGTTTTCTCATTCATGGCAAACAACATCCTTATTGTTCCAAACCTGGCTACTGAAGCAAATGTATAAGTAAAGTCAATGCCATATTACTGAACATAACCTTTTACAACTAGCATGTCCTTAAGTTTGTTGATAGAACCATCAGCATTCAGCTTGGTTTTATACATCCACTTTACTCCAATTACATTCTTATTTTTTGGTCTGTCAGCCAGCACCCATGTTCTATTCTTTTCAATCACTTTCAGCTCCTCCTTCATTATATCTATCCACCCTTGTGAATCAGCTGCTTCAGTGAAGTTTGAAGGCTCTAGCATGACTGAATTATAGGTAGCATAGATATCCTCAAGTGATCTAATTTTGATCACTTCATTTTCTGAATTTGATCCACTGTCAGGTTCAGCTTCAACTTTAGCTTCATCTTCATTGATGACAACATCTTCTTCCTGTGGAACCTATCTTGGAACCTCCAATTTGTTCACAGTACTTGATTCCCAATTCCATGAAGAATCTTAATCAGTTTTGGCATCCCTTCTGGACATCATCTTTTTGGTTTGAGGTTTATATACCCTATATCCTTTTGTATTTCCACAATAACAACCATGACACCATTTTCATCCTTTTGACTTAGCTTATCCCTTTTTGTATCAGGAATGTAAGTGTAACATATGCTTCCAAACACTTTCGGGTGAGCCACATCAGATTTCACTCCATACCTTGCATCATAGGGTGTTTTCTAGTCCAAGACTTTAGTTGGTAGTCTATTAAGAAGGTCTATGGCCGTGTTTACAGTTTCAGCCCAAAATTCCTTTGGTACCTTCTTCTTCAACATCAAACATCTGGCCATTTCCATAACTGTTCTATTCTTTCTTTCAGAAACTCCATTTTGTTGATGTGAATGGGGAATAGTCAACTGATGTTTGATTCCAACTTCATCACAAAATCTATCAAACTGGCTACAGATATATCTAGTGCCATTATCTGTCCTTATGGCCTTAATCTTACAATCACTTTCATTCTCTACAAAGCTTTTAAACTTGTGAAAAACTGTTGCAACTTTAGACTTCATTTTCAGAAAATAAACCCAACACATCCTTGTTAGATCATCTATAAAGAGAACAAAATATCTGTTGCCATTTAGAGTTGGTGTTCTCATTGGATCACATACATCAGAATGGACTAATGTCAGTTTACTTGAAGCTCTTCTTGACTGATTTTTAGGAAATGGCAATAAGGTTTGCTTTCTCAATTGATAAACATCACACACACAAGTATCATCATTTACTTTTGGCATATTATCCACAAGTTCTATTTCATTCAGGTGCTTGAGTGAAGTGTAATTAGCATTTCTAAAACGTTTATGCCACATGGAAGACTCAATTAAAGTACTGGTCAGAGCATGAGGGTTTTTATTTTTCCATTCCAACGGGAAGCTTCTATGTTTCATTTCAACTATCATCAGCTCAAGGTTATTAGGATCTAATATAGTGCAGCTATTGTCCTTAAATATTAAGGTATAATTCTTCTCAATCAACTTTCCAACACTTACCAGATTTTGATCTATATGAGGCACATAGAGTACATCATAAATAAATTTGATACCTGACGGCATTTGGACAAAAACTTTTCCAATTCCTCTAACTTCTACATACTCTCCATTTCCAACCTTAACTCTTGATCTATATGCATCGTTTAATTCTACAAAGATGCTTGAGTTTGAAGTCCTGTGATGAGTGCATCCGCTGTCTAGCAACCAAGTTACAACCCAGCTACCAACTCTGTTGTTTATGGCTGAAAAATGATGCTCCTCCTGTTGATTTTCTTCTTCTTTAGCCTGCATGGTTTTTACATACCTTCTTCATATGACCAAACTGCTTGCAAGCTCTACATTGAACTCCAGGTCTAAACCAACACCACTTTGGAGAAAGATATTTTCTTTTACTATAAGGGCACAGAGGATAGTTTGCATAATTGCCTGCACATTTGTTGTTTTCAACCTCCTTCTTCTCGTGTTGTGGTTTCTTCACTCTAAAATCGGTTTGAACTTTATGTTTCCTTTAACAAACAAAGCTCATTCAACCTATTCTTCTTGCCTAAAGAATATCCTTTGTTCTATAGCTTGGAGTGTATTCACAAGCTTAGCCAATGATATACTTGATAGGTCTCTTTAGTCCTCAAGAGAGGAGATTTTGGATTAAAATTTTTCAGGCAAACTTATCAACACCTTTTCTACAACCCTCTTGTCTGGTAAATCATCTCCCAATAGCCTATTTGGTTCACCACTTTCATCAGTCTATCAGCAAACTACTTCACCATTTTTGTGTCCTTCATCTTTAACATTTCAAACTTTCTTCTAAAGTTTAGCACTTGCATCTACCTTGTTCTTTCATTACCTTGGAACTCATCATTTAATCTATCCCAGAACTCTTTTACAGTTTCACAGGTTAAAATCCTAGTGAAAATTGCGTCTGAAACAGCAGATTGAATGCAAGAAAGGGCCTTGAACTTCTTTTCTATCTCTTCACTATGCTGCTTCAACTGAGCAATGGTTGGATTAGCTCTCAATGGTGGCGGTTCTTTTTTTTTTTTTTTTTTTTTTTGATTTCCCACATATCATAAGCACTTGAAGCCATCTCGCTCACTTACCAAACACTCAGCTATTTCAGTGAAGGTAGCTCTCTAGTTTTCTCTCACACACTGCTGTATTGCAACTTCTTCAAAGATCAGATTAAGCTCTGATACCAATGAAGGTATATGAAGAACAAAGAGGAGAAAAAGATAAGTTTTTATTCACGATGAAGTGTTACACGGTTGGAGATTTTTTATAATCAATCATACATCACAAAAGTATTTTTCAACAACTATCTGCACGTACTACCACTTAGCCTTACATGAGAACAACATAACTTGTTGCGGGACCATACTTTTCTTAAGTTATAATATGTAACTTAGGCTAGGAATAAGTACACAAAACATAGGACAAATGATAACAAAAACATTGGTTTAATGACAACAAAAGTGTCACACAACTATCAACAAACACGTATTCTGGAACATCTTTCTATTCCAGTCGGATGCCAACTTTTGTTACGTATTTAGAGAAATTAAAACAAGATCAGTAAAAGAAGATGAAATAGTAATGTTTCAGACAGTTTTTGATATAAGAATTCAACCAGCCGAGAAGAGGATCATAATAGTCTCCTTTAGTTTTATCAGCTACATCGACTTAGTATTTTCGGACCAGTGCAAGTGACATTGTGACTTGCTTATGTGACGTGAAGCTTTTATTATGTTAGTTCCAACAAGATGTATTCTTTAATGCAGAAAAACTTCCATATCATGTCAACATTTCTATTAATCCAACAAGCAGAGTGCTCAAATTACGGTGGATAAGAACAACACCCAAGGGATGATAGTAAAAAATTTCAACTTAATACATAAGAGTTATCGTGTTGACATAAACTGGTTGTTGAGAAAAGTTGATGAAGAACGAAAATAAAGCCAACAACAAGAAATCGCCAAAATGTAAGGTTTGAACATGATTATGAATCACTATCCTCAAACGATATTTGCCACTAGCGGTGTAAGTGTTTGAAGGCTTTTATGGCAAATAATTTGTATGAGTAAACAAACTTTAATCCAAGTTTGAATCAAGCAAATAAAAATTGAAAAAAAAAAGGAACTAAAGAGCAAAATTATAAAAATTTCGTTAGACCTTAGATTTTGGATGTAAGGGAAACAATTTGATGTTTATGATATATACACGAAAAGGTGCAAAAAAAAAAGCCAAAACGGTATGGAACCCTTCAAAACTACAGAAGAATTTGAAACCCCAATGAGTAAATTTTTGTATTGAACAGCCACCCAATACAAAATCAGGCGCCTACCCAGTTCAACAAAATGGCCACTTAATTGCAACATAAGACTAGCGCCCATGCCATCTTTTAGTCTTCATTGTTATTGGTTCTCGTTTTGTTTTTGCTTTTTTTCTCATGGTTAACCACTTCCATCACTTCCAAAATCACTCCTCATTGTTCATTTAAACAATATCCAACACTGACTCCTAGCTTAAGTAGAGTAGGCCATCATGTAATTAATACATTGATTGTATGGAAAGAATGAGTTTCCATTTGATCTTCAATGCAATACCTTGATAGCTTAAACTCAATATTTTTAGTGGACAATTCCTACTCCAACAAGACTACATTTTCACTAAAAATTGCAATCATAGAAAACTTACAGCGTAATATTAGTTAAGGATTCATCAATTAGCTACATATATCCATGAAATTCAAACTCATTTAGGGATCCATCTGTTGAAATTATAAACTTCATTCATTTAGTCAAGTTCATTAATGTCTTTTGGGATTATTCTTGCAGACATTTATTAATACACTAGCTTATTCATGAACTTAGGAAATACATGAATTATTTTGGGAATTAATTTACATTAATAACTAGTACATGTATTACATTAAATTTATATTTTGTGAAGCCCATAAAAGGCTAGATATTTTACTCATTTTTCGTTAACATATTTTTAAAGTCTTAAGAAACAAAGTGAGTGTTGTATTGATTATTATCTTTTCCTCTCTAAAATTGTTGTTCTATCTTCAAGTTTCCAACAAAAGTGGTATCAGAGCGAGATTATAAGAGTGTGAAAAAAGTGATGACAAATAACAAATCTCTTCTCGTACCTTGACTCACTAATGATAACTATAGCACGTGTTGTATTTATTTGAAGACATATCTTGAAGTCAATATTTGTGGGACTTGATAGAGAGAGGTTTGAACCTCAAAATGAAAAAGGCAAGTCTCAAGCATAAAGAGACTTGCAAAAAGAAACTACAAGGAAGAAACAAAAGGCTCTTAGAACGATTTATCAAGCTCTTGATGGTACAATTTTCAAAAGGTATCAAATTCTACCACTTCAAAGCTAGCATGAGAGGTTCTTTAAAATACATACAAAGGTACAAAGGTGCAAATAAAGTCAAAAGTGTTTTATCATCAATCTTTAAGATGAGAATATGAAGTCCTATCCATAAAGGAATCCGAATCATTGTCGTATTACTCTCCGCGTCTATTGGTGGTTATTAATGAGATGAAAAGGTATGACAAGAAGTAAATGATCTTTAAGTGATCAAAAAAATTCTTTAATCTTAACAAAAAAAATCAATTTAACTATGATGGTAATCAAAGAATCAAAAGACTTGAACGGAATGATTGGTGATGAAGTCATCGGCACATTAGAAGCTCACGAGGAGAAGTTGTTGAAAAAAAAGAAAGAAAGAACCAATGGAAAGAGTCTTGCAAACAAGTCTTTCTTTGAAAGATAAGGAAGAGGACATGATAGGGGAGACATTCATACAATTCAAGAGGATGGGAAGGCATAATTCTCAAAGAGGATAAGAAAAAAAATAATGGTAGAAGATATGATAAATTTCAAACTAAACATTACGAGTGTTACAAACTTAGTCAGGATTGATAACATGGAAGAACAGCCCAACTTGAAAATAATTACAAATGAACTTTAAACTCGGCATACAATATACAAGGAGGCAATAATTCTTTGTACTTAGGCACTAGAGCAAATAATCATTAGTGTGGAAAAAAATCTATCTTCATAAAACTTGAAGAACTAAATTGCCATGTTCTATTTGGAAATGATTTGAAGGTGCTATTAAGGCTAAATGTAAAATTTTCATCCAAATGAAGAATGGAGAACACCAATACATTTCCAATATTTATTATGTTCCTTCTATGAAGATATATAATTTGAGCTTGGGTCAACTTTTGGAGAAAGGATATGCCATCCTAATGAAGAATCAACAAAATGACAATACAAAATTGTAATGGAAATGTGATTGCTAGTGCTCTAATGATGAAGAGTCAAATGTTCTTGTTGAATATTCAAAGGGTTTGACAACAAGTATCAAAAATTCAACATGGCTATAGCATTTGAGACTTGGCCATCTAAATTTTCATAGTCTGAATCACTTAGTGAAGAGAAATATGTTGAAGGGGTTGCTACATAATTATAATCTAAATCAACTATGTGAAAGTTGTTCCTATGGAAAGCAATCGGAAGTCTTTCTAAAAAGAATCAAGTTTCCAAGCCTCAATGCTACTTGAATTAGTGCATACGAATTTTATCTATCAAGCCAGCATCATTTTGTAAAAGTTATTTCTTTCATGTTATTTATTAATTAATTTTCTCTTGAAGTATAGGTCTATTTTCATAGAACAAATTCTGATGCATTTGAGGGTTTCAAGAACTTCAAAACAATGGTGGAAAATCAAAATGGTTATAAGATCAAAGTGTTATACTCAAATTGTAGGTAAATATATTAGAAACTCATTCAAAGAAAAAAAAATTGTGAAGATCATAGAATTCATCATTCTTTGAATGTTCATATGTCTCCTAAACAAAATGATAGTGGTAATGAAGAATAGGACTATCATGAAATGGCTCGAAGTATGTTGAAGACTAAGAAGATGCCAAATACGTTCAGGCTAAAGCTGCTCAGTGTACTATGTATTCATTGAATCGTTGTCCGACTAAAAGTGTGCAAATTATGACTCATCAAAAGCATTGAGTAGATTAAAGCCGATTATATGACACCTATGGGTTTTCGTAGCATTGCTTTCACTCATGTTACGTAAAGGATCAAACTAGAAGAAATGAGAGAAATATCTTTATTGGCTATGATTCAAGATCAAAATGCTACAAGATCTACAACATATTGAATAAGAAGGGGGTCATTAGTAGATATTGAGTTCAATGAAGAAGGAATTTAGGATTGGCATAATCAGAAACAAGAAAAATATAATTTCTTCCTTTTTGATGATGATGAGAACTAGAAGTCGTCTTAGTTCTAGGGGAGGGGTCTTTGGTAAATATGGAAGGCGATACGGTACCAGAAGTAATCGTCCCAACCCAGTAACATGAGTATAGTGAGTTATTGGTTTTTTAATGCTTTACTGATATGCTATTTTACTCTTAAACCTTTGTTCTAACTTAGTATTTTATGCAGCTGTAGTTAACCGCTTGAAACTCAAACCGAAAGAGTGGGTCATAATTCGAACCATCTACGAATTGCCCATTGAGAAGAGGTCCTTCAAAACTGTTGCAGCAAAGTGATCCCTTTTGGTCGCACATTCTCTAATGGCCACCAAGGTAAACATCCTCAACATTCGTATATGCTTTGCCTTTCAATTTTTTAACAAATGTTAACGCTTCATCTTTATTTCAAAGCAATATGAGAAGAAAGAATATGTAAAATCGGACATATTCTTCATAAGGCAGTTGGGAGATGTAAAGAAGAAGCCTATGAGTACCAGTACCTCAATCTACAAACATTGGAGAGATGAGCTGTCCATTTTTTCGAAGTTGAACCCTTCCTCCCCTACAGAAGAAGGGGAAAGAAAAAATGGAGCATTAAGAAAGAAAGCCTCAAAAGAGAAAGTTGACTATAACAAGAAAATTGAACTGCCTCATCCACCAAAATGCTAATTGACTATCGATGTTGAGGAGCAGGCCCCATTTCCTCCGTGAAAATAATTGATTTTAAGGAGCGGGCTGAAAATGAGAGTGGCCTTATAAAAAGGAAGAGGGGGAAAGATGTGTCCAAGAGAGGGGTCTCTGAAGGAAAGGCCAAAACTTTATGGGGAAAAGGTAAGATGAAATAGCCCCAACTATTTAAAAGATGATTCCCGCTAAGGTCCAGGTGACTATAAGAGTTCATTACAAATACTAAACCGATAAGTATTCTTCGTATGTCAAGACTTGTAACTTAATTGATATAATTGAGGCTGGCTAGCCCTACAAGCTTGCTCACAAGGCTTCTTCTCAATGCCCAAAGGGATATGAGGAGGCTGCATAGGCTAAATAAGGATTTTTCCCAAAAGACAGCTGATACGGAGGCTGAGATGAAGAAGATAAAGGCTGAGACATCTATTGCAAACGAAGTCGTAGAGGCCTTCAAGGTAAGGCATACTGAGGTGGAGCCGAGGGTGGGACTCCTTACAAATGAAAATGAGGAATTGATGAAGGAGGTTCATCTCTACAAAGCTAAGGTAAACCCCATGACAAAGCAAGTTGAGAACTCGACAACTTATAGAAGATAGCTTCGTCAGCCTTAGAGAAGGTAAACAAGGAGAAGGGGGGTTGAAGTTCCAAGTAGATGAGCTAACTGCTAAGGTTTCTAGTCTAAAACAATAATTGAGCGGGACGGGAGAGGCAGCTGTTAACAAGTACTTGGAGTATTTCCATGAAACGGTTGAGTATAAAGGCCTCAATTTGTACTGGATAAAGGTCGCATATGATGAAGTTCTTAAAAGGATGGCTGAGTTGTATCCCTAAGTCTACTTGACTATGATCAATGATGAGTTTCTCTCATCCCTGTAGATGATACTGTTGAAGACTCAGTGGAAGACTTAGAGAAAGGCCAGCTGTAATATCAGCAGGACGATGCCATCTTGTAGACTTAGGCTCTTCTTTCCTATGTTTAGCTTTGTACTTTTAGGACACTTCCCCTATTGTAACCAGCTCTCAATATATAAAGTATCTTTTTTCTTATGCAACTGTTGCTTCACTTTTTTTTTTTAATTTGTACAAGTGTTGGTGCCTTGACGAAGTATACACACCGATACCCTAAAACTTCAAATCTGAACTAATTGATAATTAATAACTTGTATCAACCCTTTATATCAAAATGACGCATTAGCGCGACGTAGTTCAAGATAACTTAGGCACATATCCTTTCAATGATCGCTTCTTCTGATAATTCTTCATATGGGTTCGCCAAAATTAACTTGAACAGTCTTAAAATATTTTCTAAGTACAAATGATTCATCATCAATGTATAATCACCTTGCTCTTGAATAATGATGCGAAGTTCATTATCTAGTCAGCTCGTGCATGAGGCGCTATGAACTAAAAATAATGTGAATTTATCTATTAGAGAATTTTTATAGGATCACTTAAATTTCTTTTAATAAAAGGGTGGCATTTCTGTGTAAAGACTTTCTCCATGATGTTTGACCCATCCATAGAAAGGGTTCTACTCGTAGGTTTCAAGGTTGGCCCCATAAGCGTGCTTTATACCTTTCATTCCGAGGCGGATGTCATTCTTTTCAAAGGGGTGACTCTTTGGTATAAAGACTTCCTCAATGATATTTGACGCATCTATGGAAGGGGTTCGCCACATAGGTTTCAAGGTTGGTCCTATAAGGGTGCTTTATACCTTTCCTTTCGAGGCATATGTCATTCTTTGCAAAAAGGGTAGCTTTTTGGTGCAAAGATTTCCTCCATGATGTTTGACCCATCCATGAAAGGGGTTCGCCTTGTAAGTTTCAAGGTTAGGCCTATAAGGGTACTTCATACCTTTCATTTCAAGGCGGATGACATTCTTTACAAAGGGATTGGCTCTTCCCTACAAAGACTTTCTCCATTATGTTTAACCCATCTATAGAAGAGGTTCGTCACATAGGGTTTCAATGTTGGTCCCATAAGGGTACTCCATACATTTATTTCATAGGCGAATGACAATCTTTGAAAAGGAATAGCTCTTCCGTGCAAAGAATTGCTTCATGATGTTTGACCCATCCATGGAAGGATTTCGAATAGGAATGAATTCCCAGATGTTAAAAAAAGTGTTTGTATTGATAGGATAATTTCGTAAGTAGGGAAAAAACATCCAGCCAGATAGATGGGCCATGTTCACTGGTAGTACATTCTCAGATGCTAACATTCCAGGGATGAGGTTGTGCCTTTTCATCCAAATCTTCAATTCTATACATGTTGGCATTAGCTCCTCTAAGTTATGGTGGGGGCCCTCCTAATTAGGGCCTAATGTTCCCACGCTTGGCTCTTTAAAGTGTAGGAAAACGCTTCCCAATATAAGGTATTCCCTTTCGAAATGACCTTTATTCACCCTCGTGTTGTAATATCGAGTCATATTTCTTCAGTAAAGGACGAGCTTCATTTGGGAATCGTCCCTCATTTCTTCATGGAAGTCCAGCTCATACCTCTTCAATTCATTGCTAGACATCTCGTTAAAATGCAAGCATCGAGACGAAAATAACCCTACCTCAACGAGGCTCATAGTCTTAGCTCTATATGCTATAGAAAATGGAGTCTCTCATGTTGCAGTTCGACTTGTGGTACGAATTACCCATAGTACCTGGGAGAGCTCGCCCACTAAGGCCCCTTTCAACGCATCAAGCTTTTTTTCAAAGGTATGCTTCATGGTTTTATTAACTGTTTCCACTTGGCCATTTGTCTGAGGATAATGCGGTGATGACAAATGTTTTTTTATTCTTAACTCTTTACATAAATCTATGACCTTGTTGTTGTCAAACTCTCTCCTATTGTCTGATACAAGCAAATGGGAAATTCCAAACTCATAAATGATGTTCTTCCAACTGAACTTGGAAGTGTTGGCCTCCATAATTTTAGCCAAATGTTCAGCTTCAACCCCATTTGGTGAAGTAATCAATAGTCACAATGACATAGCTAGCACTATTGTTTCCTTTGGATAAAGGACTTATAAGGTCAATACTCCATTTAGTAAATGGTCGGGGGCTCGAACCACAGTTAGTTCTTGAGAGGGTTGCCTATGAATTGTGAAGAAATATTAGCATTTATCGTACTTTCTAATAAACTGAAGTGCATCATTCTTCAAGGTTGGCGAGTAGTACCCTTGTCTTAGTACCTTATACACAAGTGTTGGCCCTCCTATATAGCTGTTATAAACTCCTTCATGGATTTCGCGAAGGACAAATTGGATTCTTCACCACCAACGCATCGGATAAGAGGTAAAAAAAAAAAAACGTCTCTTGTACAACACATCATCTTATAGCACAAAATGTATAGACCTTCTCTACATTTTATGGGACTCTTCCTTGTCCTCTAGCATGACCTAATCCTTGAGAAAGGCTATAATTAGCTGCCTCGAAGATGGGGTCCCTTCAATCCATATGACCTCAGCTCATTTAAAAATGGAAGGTTTGGTGAGGTGTTTAATTGGTACCACATTGATTAACTCAGAATCTTTTCCAATAGAAAACTTTGATAAGGCATAGGTATGGTAAGATTTAAGCTAGTTTAAACTTTTCAAAGGTAGAAGATCCATAACTCGTTCGAAATATGTTATCATACTCTTGTACCTAGTAATGATTTACCAGGCTCACTACCAATTGTGAATCACTATTAACCATCAACAACTTGACTTGCATTTCCCTAAATAATCTGAGGCTGACCAATAATGCCTCATGCCCAGTTGCATTGTTAGAGGCCTTGAATCCAAATCTTACTACACAATTAAACTTGTAGCCTTTCAGACTGGCCAATACCACTCCAACCCCTGCACCTGTTTCTCCTAAGGAACTATCAGCAAACAAGTTCCATATGGAGTATTCCACTAGCTCGATTGCCATCTCTATGTTTAGGACATTGGCATGTTTTGCTTTGAAATCTACAAGTGCTTGTCCTTTAGCAGAAGCCTTTGGCTTATAAACAATATCAGATTCACTTGAGTCCATAGCCCATTTCATAAATCTTCCTAAATCATCAGGTTATTAAAGCACATGCTTTAGTCGGAAATTAGTCAACATCTGTATGCTATGGGCCTGGAAATATGGCCTCTAGTTTCTTCAAGTAATGACCAAGGAGAGGGCGAGATGTTGATAAAAGGGTCTTACTCATATAATAAATAGGCACTTGTAAGTTATCTTCTTTCCTAATAAACACAAAGGTCACAGCCTCAATAGAAATTGCCAAATACAACAGTAATGGTTCTCCACATTTAGGCTTTGAGAAGAGAAGGGCATGTCCCAAATGCTTCTTCAACCCTTGAAAAGCCTCCTCACACTCCTCGTTCCACTGGAACCTTTTTCCTTCCTTAAAAACTTTGAAGAATGGAAGATATTTATCAGTAGCTTTTGAAACAAATCGGCTCAAGGCTATCAAGGTTTTAATCTTTTTCGGGTTAACTTCTATGCCTCTTTAGTTGACCATGTAGCCTAGGAACTTTTCAAAGCAATACCAAAGATACATTTGAGGAGATTCAACCTCATTATGTATCTTCTAATTATTTGAAAAGCCACATCGAGGTACTTCAAATAGTCCACAATTTTGAGGCTTTTCACCAACATGTCATCCACATAAACTTCCATAGTTTCTCTAATGTGGTCGGCAAACTTTCAATTAACAAGCCTCTGATAGCTTGGCCCAACATTCTTCAGGCCAAACGACATCACTTTGAAATAGTAAAGGCCTATATCTATAAAAGATGTGATTTTCTTCTTTGCAAGGTGCATGGGGATATGATTATATCCTGAATAGACATCCATAAAGCTTAGTAACTCATGTCCCGCAGTGGAATCCACAAGTTGATCTATCATTGGAAGCACAAACTATCCTTGGGTCAGCTTGTTTAAGGTTGGAGAAATCTATGCATGCCCCCCTTGCTATTTTATTTCTTTACCAAAACTAGATTAGAGATCCACTTGATAAGCCTTGATGAACCCATTAGATATCAATTTTTCCACTTCTTCCTTTAGGGCTTTGAACCTTTTCCAGATTAAGAGCCCTTATCCTCCTGCCTCATGGATAATCTTTGGATCAATGTTGAGGTGGTGGCAATTGACCTTGTGGTCAATGCCTACTATGTCTTCATACCTCCAAGCAATTTTATCCAATTTTTCTAGTAGAGAGCTTTTGAACTTCTCCAACCAACTCTTGATGCTCCCAGTCGGTATACGGCTATACCATATTGCAGCTCCTATGAGTGTAAGGTTGAAGGTTCTATACTTTAGCGTATGTGAGGCTCCTCTCAAGCTCATGTGGGTTTTATAGTTGTTAAGATGTTTTGTGGATTGCCCTTTCCTTCATACTTTGCTTTGCTAGATTTCCATTTCTTTTATACTTGGAAATTTTTGTATGGAACAAAGTGGTTTGGGACATGTGCATTCCTCAATTCTTGCGAAAATAAGAGTATGTTATCATCATCATCATCATCCAGTTCGAAAGACCTAAATGGACCATCCTAATCATCTTCCTCAGCCTGATATTAGGATAACTATGATGGGCCAAACTGGTTTCTCAAATTTGCAGCATTTCTTCTCTCTCGCCTATTTCTAGGTGAAGGAACTTCTTGGGGCCCATGACTTTGTATATACTCTTGATGACATTCATGGTTATAATGTGGATTCCCATTTGTTGACCTTAATTTTTGTACCTCTAATATGGCCAATAGATTTCATTGCATCACGTATCCACATAAGCCTGATTCTTACACACTAGGACAAACTGTTAGCTACATGTGGCTTCCTCCTGTGGTGGTGGAGTTGGTCGTACACACTCTGATGGTTAAGTCGGTTGAAGTTTCAAGTATTTCGATGTGGCAGGTGCTTTAGATGTGAGCCTCCTACATAAAAAAGTTGGTCGGCCTTCGGAGAATTAGTGATAGCAAAAAGAGCAAAGCTATATATTGAGATTCTAAACTTGTATTATCTTTGGAATGACTTGTGTGAGCTTCTATAGTAGAATAAAATGGATATTGGCCTTAGGATGAATGTGTACATGGCCTCATAACATAACTTTCATTGGCATAATATTTATCAACATGAAGAAATAAACTAAATGGAACAAATCACTTGTACTTCGTAATCCTACCTCGCTTGATCAATTAAATTCTCTTCCAATTTTTATTTTCTGCCTACTACTTAAGTCGTGTGTGTATGTATATTCTAATATGAGAATAAAGAGGTAAATGCATATTATTTAAGTTAAAAAAAGGACAACTGAATTTTTGGTAGAATAGAGTTATATAGAGCCGTGTGCCACCATGCAAAGGTCATTATCAAGAAGATTCTACTTCATCATTATCTCATCTAACAAAAAAACAAAACCACCTCATCAATAAACACTATAACGAACTGGTCTAAGTACTGATGGAACACTCGATTCATGAGATCCATAGATATAGCTGGAGCATTGGTTGAACCAAAAGGCATGATAGTGAATTCATAATGTCTATAATGAGTCCTGAAAGCAATTTTCGGTATATCGCTTGCATTGACCTTCAGTTGATGATACCATGATCTCAAGTCGATCTCAAAAACAATGTTGCGCCCCTTAACTAGTTGAAAAAGCGGATATCTATTTTTTATAGTCAAATGGTTCAATTCTCGATAGTCAATGCACATCATCATACTCACATCTTTCTTCTTCATAAAAACTATTGTAGTGCCCCAAGGAGATATACTCGGTCGAATGAAACCTTTTTCCAGCAACTCTTCCAACTGTAACTTCATTGAAGTTCTTTGGTGCCATTCGGTACGGGGCCTTAGATACTGGTGTTGCTCCAGGAACCAAGTCAATTGTAAATTTCACTTGCCTATCCGGTGGAATACCTAGTAGATCTTCTGAGAATACATCTGTAAAGTCTCGTACAAACTTAATATTGCCAATGGTTGATTCTTTATGTTTGGAACCGATGATATTAACTAAGAGTCCCTAGCATAATTCATTTATCAGCATCTTCTCCGCTTGTAAAGCTGATACCAGGCGAGGTAGATACTTGAACTTTGTTCCAAAGAAACTTAATTCTTCCTCTCCAAGTCTATGAAATAACACTTCTTTCTCATGACATAGAATGGTCGCATGGTTAAGTTCTAACCAGTCCATGCCTAAAATAATATTGAAATGTTTTACCTCCAAAAGGTATAAGTCCACCTATAGCATTTTCCCATCAATCTCTAACTTCATACCTTTAGTCATCTGATTGTTTCAAAGAGTTCTTTCTGAAGGGATATTAACTATAATTTATTATTCGTTTTCACACATGCAAAGTTAGACCTAGCAACGAAGGATGCAGAGATAAAAGAATTTGTAGCCCTAGAGTAAAAAAAAGTACCCAAGCAGGTACATTAGATAATAAATTAGAATACCTGTTTCGTAATTATAATGTTAGATTTAGAGACAGATGATGCAAAATCAAGAACATAAACATGTACTTCAAATAATAATAAAATACCTGATACCACATTTAGATCCTGCTACGCCTCATGCTGATTTAATGCAAAATCTCGGGCCTTCCCTCTCTTGTTCTTGTCCTGATCATCATCTTTATTCTTTCGAGGCTATGTATCCCAACTTACCACACCAAAAACACTTGTTCTTCCTAAGCAAGCATTCACCCCTGTGGAGTTTATTACATTTAGGACAAAGAATAATACTCCCACTCGTCCTACCGATAAGAACTCCTGTGCTTAGTCTTTTATTTTGTCAGTTACGTCTGTCCATACTCTGATAATTCTACTTTCTTTTTTCCATTGACTCCTCTAATAGAAAATAGCATGAGCCCTCTCTAGCATTTCACGATATGAAGTGAAAAGACAAGACATAATGATCATGCCAATCTCCGGGCGTAGTCAATTTTTGAACCCCTAATCTACTTAACTTTTGTATCTGCCAAGTGCGAAGCATACCTTGAGAGCTGCTCAAACTGCCTCTCGTAATCAGTAAGCTACATGTTCCCTGTCTGAGCTGCAGAAACTCTGATTCCTTAAAATCTCTCAAAGCCTGTGGGAAATACTTAGCTATCATCTCATCTTTAAACTACTCTCAAGTCAGGTTACGCTGCTGCTCTTCGATCGTAGTGCGTGAGACAGACTCTCAATAGTGACTGGCTGCTCCAACAAACATAAACTCTACTCATAGCACCTTATTTGTATCCATAAAAGCAATGTGTCGAAATATGCGTTCCAAGCCTCTAATCCACTCCTCAATAGTCAGTGGGTTAAAACCTCCATCAAAAGTAGGAGGCTTGTACCTACAAAACCGCTCAATAACTGAGACAACTCCAAGGACAAACGGGGGTGCATTCTGCTGTGGAGATGCTCGATTCAGCCTGCTCAACTCTTGTACCACTCGCAATAAATCACACATCAAATTCGTGTGTGTAAGTGGTGCCATTTTTCTAAAAATTAATATTAATTCACTCGTCACATACTAGTACTAAATCTAACATGTTATACATATATTATCACAATACATATCATGATTTTAGCGGGAAAAAAGTGCATGTCTTAAAATTTAAAAGTAAGCAATTCAAAAGATTGAAGTTATACAAAAAGTTTGAATAAATTCTGCTTCTTACCCATTTACATATATATTAGGGCCGTCAGAGGTGGTCGATGGGTTATCGTTGAGTGCCAAAGATCCTTTGCATTCTTATATATTAAGAACTTTAAAAAACAAATTTTACATAATTTCTAAATTTATAACTTTTAGAAAAATATTAATTAGCAAATGTAAATTTACATATAAGAATTTACTACACACGACGATTAAAATATAAAAATTAATATTTACTATCACATTCTCACTTTATCTTCTTTTTTATATATATAATATATTATATAATTCACATTTTTTTATGGTGATAAAAATATAATTTATAAAGCACATGAACCCATGCTAAATAACATAAAATAATGGAATTTGTTTCACATCACTGTTCATGTGAACAGTGACACACCCTCTTTTTTCTTTTTTCTATTTCTTTTTTTAAAAAAATAAAATTTCCCTCTCTTTGTCACTGTCACGAGAGCAGTGTCGATATTATTTATGTGAACTGTGAAGGTGCTGTTCACATATATTTTTTTGTCCAAAACAAAAAATTTAAACCTGGGCTTTGATACCAAACTATAACGACCCAAATTTTCAATATTCAAATCGTTATTAAAATTTTCATTTATAAAAAAAATCATGCAATAATATAAAATTATGTACCATTTACTCACTTTTATATATAACAATTCCATAATCTAAAAAATCAAGAACTTTTGTACGCCATATCTTATTTATTTCTTAATTAAATAAATACTTCAATATCATAATATGAAATTTCTGGTTCTACCAATATTAAATAAACATATGAAAAAAACATAACTATATAAAACATGTTCCAAACTCTAAATAACCTATCCACATAATAATAAAACTAAAGAAAATACTGAAAATAAAATCTATAGTCACATTACACGGGATTTCATTTATTAAGTCAAACGAATCCAAGTACAACAACTGCACTTCATCGCCTGCCATCCAATGACCCATTCTAATATATGAGAGGTAGGGAAATGGTGAATACTCAGTAGGACAGGAGTATTTTGTGCAATCCTGAATAAAAATATTAAATCATGCATTAAAAATATCATACCGTCATATCATATCTTTAAAAATCGGTAATAGCTCAATAAATATCATATCTTTGGTATTGGATTGCCATAACAAACATATCATAACATAACTTTCATTAGCATAATATTTATCAATGTGAAGAAATAAATTAAACGGGACAAACCACTTGAATCTCGTAATCTTACCTCGATTGATCAATCAAAATTTGAAAGAGAGAAAACATGTTTCCAATTTTTATTTTCTGCCTACTACTACAATTGTGAGCGTATGTATATTCTAATATGAGAACAAAAAGGTAAATGCATAGTATTTAAGTTAAAACAGGACAATTGTATTTTTGGTAGAATAGAGTTACACAGAGTCGTGTGCCACCATGCAAAGGTTACTATCAAGAATATTCTACTTCATCATTATCCCATCCAACAAAAAAATAAAACCACCTTATCTCTATCTCACTCTACACGTGGCTCCTACCCATTTCAACCCAATATTTAATTTATCAAAAACAATTAATAACAATTTCATTAAACTTTAATAACTTAGGCTTTGCTTATCCGAATTAACTTTATCTCGAGTATAATATACATGATTAATAATGAGCTATCCAACGAGCACCATATTGATATACTTTTTATCCCTTTAACAATATCTAAATATTTAGCCCAAAATTTAAAGTTAATACGTATTTCACTTTAGTCCCCTAACTTTTCAAAATAATAAAAATATAGCTTGTAAAATAATTAACTTCTATTCTATGAATTTTTTTCTTGGGTTTTACAACATCAATCAATTACTAAAGATTGCACAAAAGATCTCCTGCTAGGCCCCTTGCAGCCTCGTCCCATCATGAGGATTCGGTTCTCTATAAGGTCGACTCCACCAAATGGGTTCACTTTCCCATACTGGTTCGACCTCTTTACGTCGGTTTGGCCAAACGCTTCTTCGAACTGGGTGACGTGGAGTGCAGGCCCAGGTTCGCCTGCCATGTAGGATTCTATGAAGCCTCGTGACATGAGGCGTAACAATTTCTTTGATATTATGCACATAGTTGTATTTCCTTTTAGCGCTTGTTGTGATTTGGATCATAGGAAATATTTGGATTGACTAGTGTATGACGAGGTAATTTTTTTTTTAATTATTCTTGAATTTTATGTAAAGAATATATTGTTTCCTTATCTAGTCGTGATTTGTGTTGTTAAGAAAGTTTCACAATATGATATGTTCTTGGTTATGGAAAAAATATCCTTATAGAATATCCTAGAAACATCATTTGCTTGGTACACACAAAATATATTTATTGCTTCTTGGTGAAAAAGATTTATTTATTATACATTGTGATCTTTGTATTTAGGGAAAAATGTATTTTTGAATAGTTATATTTTGGAGAATTGTGGTTAAAAAAGAAGGAATTTTTTTTGTTAATATTATTTTATTGAAGAATGTGCGATTGAAAATAAAAAAAATAAAAAAATATTAAATTAAAATAGAGTCCAAAAATTGGCAATGTATGTTCATAATAAGGCAGTAATTCAAGATTCATTCTTTATCTTATTATTTTTACATATTTATAAATCTTTAATATATATTATTCTGTAGTAGACGTGCACTTTTTTTCATTAGAAGAGTCGAGATTGGTAGTTTACGGTTTCAAGACCTCAAGGTTTATGTTGTGGCAAGTTTTGTGTTCCTATGGAATTTCCTGGTGACAATGACGCTACTTGAGGATCATGAAGTGATGGACATGAAAAATCCATAAGAAAGGCGGATTGGTGATAGGTACTATAGGATTTCATAGCATGCATAATCTTACATTACGGGTCAAGAATCCTTATTCGAAATAATAAATTTCAAGATTTTTTGAATGGTCGAATCACCTTACTTTCTAAAGCTCCAAATCTGCAATTTTATTGCACTCTAATCTCGATCACAATGGAAGGAGTTATTAACCACAACCTAAGTGTCAATTTTTAGGAGTTTATATGTCACAATAGTGGTTCTAGGTGTCTTTCAGTTTTGGTGATATTTTCCATACGAATTTCACCATTATCTTGCCATCTTTTCTATTTTTGTCTATGGAATAACCATTGGAGGTTGTATGTGAGCTAAGGGTGGTTATAGAGAGTTGTATGATTGAATTTCAAATTCAAACCACTCTTTCCAACCCTTTTAGTGTCTTGTGGGTCGGGTCACTCCACATGGGCGATCTATGACTCATATTTTTTAACATCTCCCTCTCGCACATGATGGGCTTAACTTAAACCACAATGACAACAAATATTACTTGCTAGATCTTTCTCAAGATCTGTCTCACAAAGATTTATAGGTCAAATAGATTATTCGACCAGCGAGTACATATTAGAGCTGACAGTACTATAAATCTATTAGGGATATATAGTAGCTCGATTAGAAAAACTTTACATTTCGCTATATCCCAAAGTCATTTTTCAACATTAATTCAAGTATTTCTGATCCCTCGAATATTTATAGAACATACTTAACCCCACGTCTTATCATTATATTCACAATTGTGTTCTATTCCCTAAATGGTTAAACACAATTGTCTAGTCGGTGAATACAAATATAAATGTTGGTCAAAATAGTTTTCATTTCCTACTTGAATCCTTCAACTTTAAATCGGCTGATTTCCTAGACATGTTCCATCGAACCGAATCAATAATAGTCATTGATAACATTCTAAAGTAGCAATACTAAAATAAAATCTAAAGAAACAGTCAAAGTCATAAGGGTATATATGAGGTTATATAAACCTCAAGGTCTTCCACAATGAGGAAGTAGTGATCCATTCATTCATTTACTCAATATTGGTCGTAAAAGCACATGTGGTATGAAATGCATGCTGTGATGTTTTCTCCCTTTCTTAAGACATACATCATATTCTTTATAAACAAATAAAATCATATAGATCCTAGTTCAGGTATTCCCCGATATCTAACTTGAGTTCTCCTTATGTTTTTTCCTATGGCAATCTCAAATCTAGAACTCAATCTAGCTACTAAAGGGGTTTAATGGATTAGAAAAATTTATTTCGATTACTTGTTGTAATCTTATCTTGATATTTTATCAAGGTGAGCGGATCATGTATACAACATGACAATTTTGTCTCATCTCAGCATGCCCCAAAGTGTTTGAGGCGATTGTTTATGTACTTATAGAGTCTTTGGACATATATGAAGACTCATGATCACCTTCCGATATAGAAGTATAAATAGGGTAGCAATTCTATAGTTATAAGCATTCTAGAATCTTTATAGTATACAGCTCTTGTGATAGAAAAATATGACTAAAATAGTCTTTTTAAACGTTGTCCTTCGTCTCAAAGGTTAAGGACAACCATTTCAAAATGGTTTCAATACACTCCTTATCATGTTTAGCCAATATGGTGCCATCAACATCAAAATTAAAATTACAACCTACCATCAAACTTTTACATAAATACAATAAAATTCATCCACATGATAAAATTTTGCACGAGATTTAAGGCTTGTTAAAACTCAGGTACCAATGTCAAGATAACTGCATTAGGCTATAAATGTAACTATAAAGTTACCATAATACTATAAAAACCTTCAACATGGAACCTACAAATCTATTCATATTGGTCTCTTCAATCAATTCTCAATTGAGAATGAAAATACAGTCTCTAAGTTTATTTGGTGTAATCTAAATTTAAACATGCTATCATGACTAGAAATGACGTATAGAAGTTAATCTCACCACTAAAAAAATGTTTATCTAACTCATTATACTCAAATATTGAGTATAACCTTTCTCTAAAAAAAATGAGCTTTATCTATCATAAACCCATTAGTCTTCCACTTAATGTTTAAGAACCTGAATGTTCTCAACAAACATAATGTCTAATTAGAACTTCCACCGCATCTCAAATTAGGTTGGAAGTCTATACCCCATATATACTTCCATCACTTTCCTCAAATTTATTCACTAGTTTTCTGAACCAGCTCTTAGCTTTCACTTAGAACCAAGAATCATTGAAATTAGATAGTTCTTAGATAGTTCCCACTTCCTCAAAATTTCTCCCTGATTTTCCGAACCTATAATCATTTAAATTAGATAATTCTTAGATCTAACTTGGAACCAAGAATTGTTAAAATTAGATAGTTCTTAGATAGCTCCCACTTGGATAAATAGCTCACACTCAAAAACGAATTACTCCAACTTGAATCAAAAGCTTAAACCAACTCTTATTTATTCAAAATTGATTCATCAATACACGTCATATCAATTTCAATATAATTCTCTAAAGTTTTCTCCTTTACTAGAAAAAAATGACAAACGTCGCATGTTGTGACCCAATATCCATCGAAAATCTCACTTATGTGCCTTTTTGGACGGTGTCATGTGTATCTCATAGATATAAATATCGTTTTTAGTAAGCTCATGTTCCCTAACTCATTATCAAGAACTTACATAATCGTTTATGAGTAAGACAACCCACATTTTGTTATCTACGTGTCCAAAGGTTATATATTCTGTAAGTACTAATATGGATATAACTCCATTAAGTGACACGTTGTAGTTAACCAACACTCTTTCTAAAAGAAAATACGTAAATTGGACTGCATTATCTCAAGTCTCATCACATCCAGCAATATTCATTTCCTTCTAATAGACCATATAATTATTGGTAATCAAGGAATAGTTAATCAAATAAGAATTTTTATTTTATTACCTAGATCATTGATCTCTCGTGATAGGTATTCACACTCTCAAGCAGTTTTCAAAGTCTTCACTTCCATAATCTGATTTTCTACTTCCCTTCAATAAAGTCTAAATCATTTTCGCCCCCATATTTTTTAAGGAGAGAGACGCACTTTGCTTACAACCTGTAGAGTGATGTAGAGTGCATACATATTTTACCCTTGGGCTCGACAAAATATTGATGGTATTGTAATCTAGGCAATCTAGGTGCATACATTGAGGCTTTTTTTCCAAATTTTCCCACATGTCTTTGCTCCATTTTCTTTATATTTTCGAGGACATCTTCTACTTGGTGGAAGGAATGCAGATACCTTCTGCTAGCTTTCTACCAAAAATAAATATTCCTTGACAAATCGTTCCATAGGGCATCTCTTACTTCTTTCTCTGATATAGCCTTGCTAGTGACCATTTCAGTTTTAAATTGTGCAGAATAACTCCTAAGAGACTCTCCTTGTTTTACACCATTCAATTCGATGGCTAATGCTTGTCTGACCCTACTTTTAGTTAATTTCCCTAGGCCTACTTACTCTCGTGGTGTCCAGCGATTACCCAACGGTATGTAATGCATCAGATCGTCTTTTCTACTATACTCATGTACAACAGATTGGCTATATATTTTCCATATAGATGAACATTACGCAGATTGACTGAGTTTTCTGCTTTTCGATCTTTGCAATGATTGTGTTTTACCTTGTCCACCAATCTCTCCTAGGCGGGATTGCCAATCTATAGCTCTCTCCACCTTTTTTCGGCAAGTATGGCAAGTTTGGAAGACGTGTAAGTTGTTGTTCTCAAGGAAAAAACCAATAACAGACTTTATTTTTCTTTTTCAAATTCATTTTACCAACTCGTCCTTGGGTTTTAGAACTTTACACGTAGATATGCATTATGTGCTATCAATGCCTTGAGGTTTTTTGCCATTTCCTGTATAGTCTTTTTTGTGGACATTTTCCTCCATAGGAGATGACATTGGACTAGAGAAATACTTGTCGCAACCTGACCAGTGTTCCTTCCCACTTTCATTTTGGATTGGCATTACTATCTATCACATCGTCGTTGTACTCCTCAGTTTCAACTCTCAATGCTTTTATTTCTTTCGGGTTCACTTCTGCTTGTCTCAGTTTTGCTAATCTTAAAGAGTTCTCAATTTCAATGGATTGATTCGTCGTGTTCTTTGCGCAAGTCCACAAATGATGCCAGTTTATTGACAGTAGAAATCCGATCAACAAAATCTCTCACCTAGATAATATTTTCACCTTCTACGCTCACTGATTTAATGCTCAAACAACGTGGGAGATATTTTAATTTCACATATTTTTCTCCTCTTAGGCATGAGTATTTATAGATTTCCTTCAAGGTTTTGAGGATAGTTAGGTCATTCTTGAAAGTAACAAGTGACGATCTTTTATTGATTGAATTGTATCTGATTTTGTTACATAATCACATTTTATTCATTCTCTTATGTGTCTGGTATTTATTGGCTTGGAAGTCATGTTTTAAATACTTGCCCATGTTCGCGCATAAAGGTTTTGGTCTACCCAGCAAAGGATGGTTCGCCACTCCCTTGTGCGAGCTTCTAGTGGATTTACTTTCTTCACACTATGTTGGACATCGTAAACAAGAGTGAGTTTGCAGGATATTTTTACTGGTTCAACGCATACTTCACTCAATGCTTGTACTTCGGATGCTTGGTATTTTGACAGTGGTATCCCAAACAAATGTCTTGAAATATTTTACTTCTCTTACATCTCACATAACATCATGGTAGCACTCTCATCTTCAATGATGGCAAGAAATGTATAGTTGGTAAGGATTATAATAATCTAGATGGATCTTTTTAATTAAACTTTGTGTTACATTTGAAATGATTGAAAGCTAACATAATCAATATTTATCAGATATATTATGAACATATCCTTGTAAAATTTACGTTTAACGTTATTAAGTCCTGTCTAAATTTGATGAGTGCGTGTTAGTAAGAGATATGGCGATAATTGCTACTGTCTTGAGATAGCCTTTGCTATGTCAGGCCATTTGACTAAAACCAACGATATTGAGTTGTGGCACCAACAGCTTGGACATTTGAACGAATATTTGATCAAACTTACTCGTATAAATGCCATATGTGGTGTTGTTGGAGTTGTGACATTTTTG